>SKCR01048085.1:0-40731 GCA_019454045.1 Zanthoxylum bungeanum
CAGGATTTCCACTTTCACTTGAATTTGTCTCTTATCATATAAGTTCTACCGGCGCAAATGAACTACCATCAACCATAACTGCACAGCTTTGGCACGATATAGCTATAGCATCAGGAAATCATTTGCATATGTACTGACAGGGCGGATCAAGAAACATGTATCCAATACAGGTTACTTTACAGCCATATTTAAAAGCGGGGATTTTCCTACGGAAGCTATACTCTACATCTAATGCATAATTCTAATCTAAATCATTTTCTAAACAATTCAATTCTACTTTAGAACATATAACTCAATTTAACAATCAAATTTATGTTACATATTCGTTAGCTTAGAACCGAACAATTAAGAAACATATCTAGATTCCTAGCATGTGCGGATATTAAAATTGGATTACATATCATATATCAAGCATGAATAATGTAATGAATGAAGCATCAGGCCCGCTCTAATACCATTTTTGTTGGGGTTTTGGGCGTCGGGGCGTAGCGGAAGCGCGGGTTCGGGCGAAATCGTATTTTAAAACTTTGTCAAAATACCGAATAAATTATTCAATATCTAATATGAATAATTTATTCATATATTACCTAAACCAATTTATTTAATATCATATATTAACATAAATATAGTTGAAAACTCGCGAAACTTTTACGAAAACGGTTTTTCCGCAAAATGGCCTAAAATGCGTTTTTGACCGAACCGACTACCCGACACTTATGGAAACTGCCCAGGTCAGATCCAATAGTGTCGGGGAAGTTCATGGGCTGCCCAAACAGTGAAGGAATCACTGTTTTCACAGCCGTCACCCGGTTGGCTCAAAATCCACCCGGTAACGCCGTTTTTGGCCGTTTTCGCTTATTTCAACTCCGAAACACTTTCCGGAAATTGTGCCAACTCCCAAAACACATCCATTACATTCGTATGACATCAAAATCATCACATAATTTCCAGTTTTAACAGATCTGATCTGCAGACCAAAAATTCTCATTTTTCATGCTTTAAAATCTAATTTTCAAGATTAATCAAATTAATCATAACACCAACTAGAATCACCACACATGAAGCACTCAAGAACAATTCTAGGTGCCATAAGAGTGGTCACAACACTCTAGAATGGCAACAATGTTGTCCTACAACAATTGATTAAATTGGCCTAAAATTACACTAATTTCATCCAATTTATACTTCACACATGCATCATCTCTTCCAATACAACAACCACAACCTAAAGCCCTAATTTTCAGAATTTGAAGGAACCCTAGAACAATTCTAAATCATAAAGAAACAAGAAATCAAGTTTCCAAGCTTTGGCTATTGAAGACTTACCTTAAATCTCATAATTCCAAGCCTTTTTTCTTTGATTTTCCTTCAAATTCTTCATGGTTTTTCAAAACAATTTTGGAACCCATATTTCTTAGAGTAATTTCGGTCATGGCAGTAAGTGTGTTGAAGAAGAAAACAATTTCTTATTTTTAAAATGATATTGCCGACTTCGGCATGTCAACATGGCATTTTTGTCATTTTTTATTTAATCAAATTAATGCATTCATACTTTATAATTTACCAATCAAAATTGGACACATATAAAACTTATTTAATACATGCCAAATGCTCCAATAATAATCAAACATGTATCATAACATTTATGAAACTATTTATTAATTAATTATTAAAATATTTAACAATTTAAATATCAAAATAATTAATTAATGTAATTATTATTATATATGTATTTTATTTACAATAAATAACAAATACATATATTTATGGCACGTATCAAAATCTCATTTGACAAATAATTAATGTGTATCTAATCGTATTATGTATCAAATACAAATACACAATAATTATTAACGGACAAAATCCCATAATTGCATGTGTTGTCGTTTAACGATTAAACGATCCGAATTAACTCATTTAATTCCGTGAAGTATTATAAATAATCTGTATTATTCATATCGTGTTGCCCAAGTGCTCAACGAGTACACTTCATATTGTTGAACTCTCTAAATTTAGGTTTATCCGTCACAAAATCCAATTTCGTGTCCATAATCCACACACTCATAGATTATGACGACCACAGATAATCTCGCTAAACTATACAAGTCGATGTCATATCATACGTATAATCCCTCCGTCACAGGCCATCCGTATTATACATGTGATATAGATAAGAACGTCAAATTCGTTCGGTATAATACAGTCGACTTTCAATTTACAATCTCTAAATAACACTCGGAACTGATTTCTGACGTTATACCACGGCCATGGATTTACTAGATCGTAAACACGTGAGGATGCATATGCCATGTACACAGGACTGACAGATCCTATCTTGATACGCACAGGATATCATGAGCATCAGTCCACACCCAACGAACAGGCGGAGGTCTGATCATGAATAGATCGTTGACGTGACTGCCATCAAAATGTGGAGGATAGCTTATATATCCACAGTGGTATCTCAAGTCGAAGGACCACTATGCTCGCTCAACTCGAGAAGGTTCATATTGACGTTGGTGTACCATCTATTAGGAAACCTTCAGTGAGTCGTTCAGTGTCTTATCAAATAAACACCTACATGTCTATACGAGTCTCCCGAGACTCATGGTTCACTAGGATAAACCATCGGACCAAGTCACGATATACGACATGTACTGGTCTCATCGGATTTTACTAACTGACCCGTGTTAGTAAATCTTGACCAGGAACTTTATTTAAGGATATACATCTTATAGTGCGCTTCCCAATGTCAATTACAAAGTATGTTGTAACTACGCACTATACTGTAAATCATGGGGTCTTTGTCTAATATACACGTATCACTGAACCAGATTCAGTTTCGATATAATCGTAATCAGATTAGATCGAATAAGTGTATAAAAGACAATGGTTCTACCACTAAAATTAGTAATGTTATGAAAAATCAAATTGCTCGTATTTATGAATCGGACATAAATACGATCTGGATTGGCACTCAGAGCACCAACCCTAACACGTCTGACGGCCTGTCACATCAACCTGTTTTCTCCACTGCCACTCGCAACAATTATGATGCAAGCCTGGAAAGATCCTCCAAATAATGACACGTGTTGGAGGGAAAACTCCAACTACTCTGATCCTACGTCGGTCTTCAAGAGGTCGACCAAATGATCTACCGATCTTCCCAAACTGTTCCCGTCCTGATCCGAAATACCTGAGCTTATCCGCTTGTTCCAGGAGGTAAGATAAACCCAAACCGAGCCATCGGTCTATTGTGGTCGGACTCGGCTCTGACATTGTCGGTTTCTGAAATATGTGTCATACTGTGTCATTTGGTCGGCTGGTCCGAAAAGGAAGTGTTCGGACTCTCTGACTGTTCAAGAACTGATTAATATACATGGTCCCCCAAGAAATGGGAAGTTCTCTCTCTGCCCTTGCCGAACTGTTCAAATACCTTAGTTGCAGAAATCCCCATCAACCCATAGTTTTTAAGCTATTTAATATTCAAAAAATTTCAATTAAATTATCATAAAAGACCATGGTCAATTTTGAAAATATTAAAACTATTTCAGTTTCTTATCTTATTTCACCATCCGTTGCTTTTAACATTATCAACTTCTTTCTTTTTTTAAAAAAAAATTTGATAACTTTATTACATAAATTTTCTCGTACTTTTAATTTAATAATTTTCCTATATTAGAGTAAACACGCTAACAAATTTTTTTTAGATAATTTCAAGTTATTTTTTCGTGTTTCATTTATTTTTTATTAAGGTTTTTGTAATAAAATTGTAACTTCTTTCTAAAATTTAAATTGCTTGAGCAACCCACAAATGAAAGAAATGACCATTGCTCCAAAATCTCACAAATGAATTTCCAAATCAGGATTAATAACTTCAAGGAACCAAGAAAAGGTTCAAGGACAACTCGGGGAAATATGTTTGCTGCGGCAGCGAAGATAATTAGGAATATTCTTGATACAGAAGAGGCTGAAGCGTATGCCATTCTTTTCGGGGCTTATTGGACATTGAAGGCCAATCTCACTCCAGTAATTATTGAATCGGATGTTGTTAATCTTATTAGGGGTTCAGTCAATAATATGAATGAAATAGAGTGGATAGTTTCAAAGATCAAAGACCCCAGTAGGAATCCATCCTTGTTCCGGATTCATTTCAGGTCGCGTGCCTATAATATGACGTCTCATGATTTGGCCAATCTGATATATAAGAGGGGGGTCAACGGCTTTTGACTCAATGATTTTTACTCGGTTATCATGTGTAATCTCTTTCGTTAATGAATTCTCTTTAAACTTCAAAAAAAAAAAAACAAAACAAAACAAAGAAAGAAAGAACCAAGTAAAGGTGACAATTTGCTAAAGCTGTGCTTGTCCACAAAAGCCATTTCTTAAGCAACAACTCTGCCATCACCAAACCCTAATCCACTTAACAAAATAATCTCCTCTTTACCTGCTTAAGCAAACCCTTTTGGCATCATAAATAAAGTAACCCACCCAGTTACCATGACTTCTGCTACAATGGATTAATTCATCAAACCTATGATATTCTTGATTCTTGAACCCCAATATAGATTACAGAGAGTCTCTATTGCTGGAGCACATACTTCACCGTAGTTTGTGCATCCATAAACCATAGTCTTTGATTTACAGTATGACCATATCAAGAAGGAAAACACATTCAAACAACTTATAGCATCCCAACTTTCCAATGCTTGATATTCAACTTCTAAGGTAAGTTCAGAACATATAACAATCCATGACACACGCCAAATCAGCAACTATGAGTTGAGAACAATAAGTCTGAGATATTTTTTATTCCTAATGTATCCATACTAAAAAGACAGAAAAGTGATCACACAAGCATTACAACATAGAAGTTGACAACAGGAGAACAAAACCTACTTCAAGTCAAACCACGTGCTTCATCAGCTGGTGTCAGACTTATCCAACGCTGCAATAAATTCAAAATCAGTGCAAAGAAATGAGACCAATCCACAACCATGAAACACACATGGGGCGAGAGATTACTGTTATAGTGAAGAAGCTTTTCAATGAGGTCGACATGAGTCATGAGCATTCGCCTACAGCAATAACGGACCAACCCCAAGGCATCAAGTGCATCTCTGTATATCAAAGAGTCACAAGTAAAACTCTCCATATAAATATGCTTGTAATGTGAATCTAGTCTTATAAAGCTGTGAAATTTAGGTACTCTACAGTAAATCAAGTACAAACAAATCACATACATAATTGCTAGAGTAATCACACTGTAAAACATACAGCTCTGCAGATTATAGGATCAAATAAATCACACATATCTGCCAATGTGCTTACGTCCATGAATATCCAAATTTATACATCAATTAACAGGCCAAAAGAACAATGCAGATGCCAGATTTATTAACAAAAATAAGCCCAGTAATCTTAGCAGCACCAACGTTTCAATTCCCAAACACACAATTCACAATGCAACAGGAAAAACACAACCCACACTAAAATCAAAAGCCACTCGGAGCCAAAAAAAGGGTAATATTCCAAAAAAAAAAAAAAAAAAACTCTGAAAACAAGGGAAAATGCCTCATTGCAAGAAATATGAAATATTAAAAACGCACCAAAGCTTTTTCAACATAGTTATAATTAACAATGCCTAAGGTCTATCGGCAACCAACCCAGTTTAGTTCGTAGATTATTTCATCATCATAACAATCTATCATCAGAAACAGTAATTTAACATTGGACTAAAATTTGTCTAATAAAATAAGGAATATGGGGGAAAAACAAAAATAAAAAGAAAACAAAAGCAGTGAAATTAAATCATCACCCTTCAGTGTAGTCAGCCTGGAGAAGGTCAAGGTACGTGTCCCATTTGTTTCCAATTACCTGAAAACACATTAATCAAAACAAATTTGGAAAAAAAAAAAAAAAACCATAATCATTCGAAATAATAAACCCTAAAAAAAGACTTAAATAGATTATTTTACAAATTTTGAAATATGTAAACGAGTATTTACCTTGCCACAAGTGAAGCAACGAACTGGGATTATCATCTTCGTTTCTTTCTCTCTTCTGCTTCAGTGAATCGTCGTCTGTCGTGGGGTTCTGTCGAGGGTTTATACGAAGAAATAATACTACTTTTTAATTTTTAATTTATTTTTAAAAATTATTGAAAAAAGGAAAAATGAAACGGGCTTGGGTTTGGAGTCGATAATTGAATACGGGTGTGCATAGTGAGTTTCTGGAGTGTCATTAGTATTGTATGTTTTTAACTTATACCGGGCCTCATCCGTATTGTATGGACTAAACAATTGATTTTAAAATTAATGACGTGGAAAATAATTTGCTAAACATTTAAGATCGATTCTCCTTATTGAGGACTTTTGGGATAAAAGCATACGTGTTCAATAGTCACAAAACGAGCATATTTGTGTTTGCACAATTTTTTGTCACGTGTAAGGTTCAAACCTCCTAAGACACAGTCCCAGAAATAGATGATTAATTCCAAGAAAATGCATCCAACGAGCACAAACACACAAATTACAGTTCTAATATTACAAAGCTAATAAATTAAACTATTTACTCATTTTGAGTCTTCATTTTTTTCTCTTCCTTTTCCTTTCCATACTTGAGCTTTTTATAGAGCATGATTTCACCAACCGCTCGAGCAGTTTTGCTGTCTTCATCCCACTAAGCCAAAAACGTTCTCTGCGTACATGTAACTGCTAGATCAGGCGAGCAACCGCTTGATTGTGCGCGCAATCATTAGATAACTTACTAGATCGTGGGGTCACCACCAGTTTGTGTAATAACCGTCGAACATATCTAATAATTGGCCAATCGTTTTGGAAGTGTTTCCTTATTTCTTCATGATTCTTTACCCATTCCTCGAACCGTTCTGAATTAAGTCTTTCTGGGCCGAATCCTTCTTCGCCCTGTCTAGAATGACGCCATGCCTTTTCGTCCTTAAATACGTCATTCATTTTCGTCATTTGATACGTCATCCTTTTCGTCCTTTGATTCAGTCGGCCTCTTTGTCATTGGGATAAATTTATTTTCTGTTAACAGTTTGATTGTATTTTTAGCATTTAATTTGTATTAGTATGGCCCGCGTTTTGTGCCGGTTAAACCGATATTTAATGATAGTATATTTAAAAAATCCCAATATTATAAAAACTCAAATATCCAAAATAGTCAAAATAAACCCAATGTTCAAATACCATTAAATTATGATATTTGACACTTTCACATTAATAAAAACAAAACCCAAATGGTCGCTAAACCAAACCCTTTCAAAATAAAAAAAGAAAAATAAAAAAAGAAAAAAGAAAAAAAGAAACTATACTAAAAAAAATGGAGTAGGTATCAACTTAGAGGTTAAAAATAAAGGTTCGATATCATATCTAGAGGGATCTAGAGGGAATTTTGAGATAATGAATATGAAAAAATATGGTTTGTTGAAAATTAAGAATAAAATAAATGTTGTACAATAATATTGACACAAATGTGAATGGAATTATCCTCATTTATGTTGCTTTTAATTATTCATTCTCCCTACAAATTATCAACGGTCAATTCTCAGAACTTCCAATGATATTTGTTCTAATAGCCACATAATTAAAACAAAATGAGAGATATTAAACTATTAATTATAAAATTCAAATTAAAGCACGTCTATTAAGATAAAATAAAAAAAATATAGAAATGACTTTAGTGTTATCCATTTCTAGTGGATAATAAATAGAAATAATTTTGTGGAATGAAATGATGCTCTATGCATTTTTGCTTCAATACATGCCTCACATTTACATTGGTTATCAATTGTAAATTTTGGTATAAAGTCCATGTTAATTAATTTACGCATTGTATCATAATTAACATGTCATAACCTCTCATGCCATACATTTTGTGACTTAATAATGTAAGCGGAGGTATGTAGCTTTATTATTAGCACTGTGTCGATTGACAGTCATTACATTGAACTTGAAAGGGCCATCAGTGAGGTATCATTTTCCTACATAGACATCGTTTTTTGTCAGTATAAATTTATTAGAAACAAATACAAGTTTGAAATCATTCTTGCTAAGGAGTGAACTCGAAATCAAGTTCTTCCGAATATCAGGAACATGCAAAACATTCTTCAATATAAGCTATTTCCCAGATGTCATCTTCAGAACTACTGTGCCTTGTCCAACCACTCTAGAGGTAGAGAGTTTCCCATTGTCAGATGATCGCCACCATCAACAATAGATACGAGGAAAACATCTTTCTATCAACACAAATATGACGAGTAGCCTCAGTGTCTACCCACCATTCTCTCGGATTTCCAACCAAATTGGCTTCTGTTACAACTGTTGAGAGGTTCATCTCTGAGATCTCATCAGTTAACTGCTCATCCTCAGTGACATGGGCTTCATTTTTCTTTTTCTTGCCTTTGTCCTGAGACTTTTTATTTCTGCAGTCATTTTCCATGTGACCGTTTTTCCACAGATGTAGTACTTCCCCTTGAACTTCTTGTTTGCTTGCGAAGAATCAGTTCAACTGTTCTTTCTCTTTTTGCTACCCTTTCCACCCTCGACGATGTTGGCCTTAGACTTCATAGTCTTGTAGCTGGCCTTCTCGGACTTCATGTTGTCCTCTTCGATCCTCAATCGAACTGTAAGTTCTTCAAGACTCATATGATTCTTTTTGTGTTTCAGATAGCTCCTGAAGTCCTTCATGATAGAGGCAACTTTTCAATGATTATGGCAACTTGAAACGTCTCGCAGAGTTTCATTCCCTCATCCAATATTTCATGAATGATTAATTGTAGTTTGCCCAACTGAGACATTATCGTCCTTGAATCTACCATCTTGTAGTCCAGGAACCTACTCACGATAAATTTTTTCTGTCCGACATCCTCGGTTTTTGTATTTTTCTAGAGAGATTCCCAGATAATCTTCCCAGAAGACATGTCTTGGTACACATTGTACAGGGTATTGTCAAGTCCTCCCAAGAGGTAATTATTGCACAAGAAGTCGCCTGACGACCATGTCTAATCTCGCAGTTGCTTAGCTGTTTCCGTTTCTCCCTCCACATGACCCGGAGGATCTTTGAGGTACTTAGCCAACTGCAGTGTTGTCAGGTAGAATAATATTTTGCTCTGCCATTGTTTAAAGTTTTCTCCACTAAACTTTTCCAAGTTTTTCTCCATGAGCGACCGGTACTGTGATATTTCCACTAGCCATGTGTAACTGGAAAAGCCAACAGTAATCAATAAGTCTATAAAAGATGAATTGCACAACGATCAAATGTATGATCTTGTTTAAGTGATATATTAAGAATCCACTCGTTGTTATATTGGACAGTAGTACCAAATAACACAAGTCATTGAATTTACGACTAAAGTTTCTTATGATAAATGAATAAAGGAATATTCCCAGAGGATGGGGGGTCCGGAGTAACCACTAAAATCTCTGCCCACTTAGGCTCTTATTAGGGGTGTACACGGTTTCGGTTCAAATCGCAACCCGACCCAAACCGCACTAATCCGAACCGAACCACGTGATTTGAAAAAATATTGAAAATGAATTCGGGTAAGCCTGAATCGAACCGCAAATTTTGGGTCGGTGCGCGGTTTTGACCCAAACTACGATTCGAACTGCTCAAACCACAAATTATGACCCGAACCGCCTAAACCGCCAACCCATGTTCAAATTAGATATTATTTTATATTTTTCTTCTTCTTTAACCATGACATTTAAGATATTTAATGATCATATAACAATATGCAATGTATAAATGAAAATTATGAAATTTTTCTCTTCAATTATTATGTGAAAACACATAAAATTTTCTTTAAAAAATTTCTAATCCAAATCGTTGAACCGCCGACCCAAACTCCCGTGGTTTTCCTTATCAAATTTGTGATTTCGGTTTCTAATTTCCCAAACCGCCAACTCGCGCAGTTTGAAGTGTAAAACGAAAAAACTGACCCGAACCGCAACGCGAATACCCCTAGCTCTTATCACATTTTTGACAAAATATCATTTAAACACTTTCTCAATCGAATATCTTAGACATTCAAACTTAGTATTACACTTCAATTCACAATACAATAATAGATATGTGTAGATTTGTGTGTGTGTATATAAGTATAAGTCAATCAGGCTTGGACGAAATTACTTGTGTAAGGTTACATTTTTAATTCTCAACCAAGTATGCAACATACAATCAATTTTTCAACTTTATCACTATGTGTATGCTTGTGATAATTGAACACCCTAATATTAACAGTTTATAATAATAGAATATATGATTTTACTAAGTTAACATTATTGCATATATGCCATAAATCATATGAGAATCTATGTTATTATTTTTTAATCTAAAATAACTCCAGGATTAATTTCGTTAGTGTCACGTTCGTTAATCCGTTCGAACGAAACTGTCCAGTGAGTTCACGTTCGTGTAGCATTCGTAAACTCTTCGAACGAAGTGTTTCAGAGAGTTCAAGTTTGTGTTGCGTTCGTAAACGCGTTCGAACGAAGTGTTATAGAGATTTTGCATTCGTGTTGCGTTCGTAAACGCGTTCGAACGTTCTTTGACAGAAGACTAGCGTTCGAGTTGATTTTGAAGACGCGTTCGAACGAGACTACGAAAAACAGAATTTTTTGCCTACACGTTCGTCGGGCGTTCGAACGACCTTGAGTATTTTTCATGCACATAATACATTTTCCAGAAAAATGGCTATTAAACACATGTAAAATTTCATTTAATAACACATATAAAGTAATAAGTTCTTAAAATTGTTAGTAAATTAGTGTCATCAAACGAAATTTAACATGCGAATTTATCTAAATCATTCCAAAACAGAACACAACAATGGAATTAATTGTTCATTAACATGCCAGATTGAAAACAACAATAACACTTAGAAAAACCTGGAAATGTAGAAGATGATAATCAAACTTAAGTCCAAGTCGAGTTGCCTATGTCCTTAAGAATTTATCGGTCCCGCCTCGGTGCTCTACGGATTGTTTTGTGGCTAACGTTCTCCCAGGATTACTTGGATCCTTCTTGGAAAATGGGCACTCCTTTCACAAGATCTTGAACAAAGAATATGGATGAAACTCTCTTTTACACAATGACTCTACACCATGAAAGACTTCTCTTATTTTCTGGATGGATAAATGAATCCAAAAACCTTTCTTTATATAGGCATGGAAGGGTGCCATTGAGGTAAAGATATAACCCTCTCAAGGGTTATATAATTTCCTAATGCCTAAAAAGGTATAGAGATGCATCATTCCATTAGAGGATATGTCCCTACATGCATCATTCCATTAGAGGATATGTCCCTACATGTTTATGCATTTCCTATAAGGCACTACTTAAGTGACATGACCTTCCCACAACCATACTATATATATATTCAGAAAATTTACAGCATGAATATGATTTGGATCTTTTAAAAATAATATATATATATATTATATTTTGAAACTTCAGTTTTGATGAATTTAATTTAGCAAATATAAACAATAAAATAAAAAATTAAGCGACGCTAATAGATAGTGTTATGCACCAAATATTGTCATAGTAAAACTATTATATGACACACAATTAAATTGTTCAAACACTTACAATTAAAAATCTATCTTTTTTTTGGTCGATAAGATCATAAATTATAAACTTATTTACGGTCCTTCAAAATTCTGGGCCGTCCATGGACAATATAAAAAATATAGTCTGTATCATCATTAATCATTGGTTTATTTACGATTAAGTGATAAGCTTATACAAGTGATAAACACAAATACAAAGATAAATTTTATTCTAATCATCCTTTACCTTTATCATTATCTGGTGGAGCCTTATCGTTATCAGTCAGGATACCATTTTA
Organism: Zanthoxylum bungeanum; assembly: GCA_019454045.1. Taxonomy (NCBI): domain Eukaryota; kingdom Viridiplantae; phylum Streptophyta; class Magnoliopsida; order Sapindales; family Rutaceae; genus Zanthoxylum; species Zanthoxylum bungeanum. Next base: position 11,876 of record SKCR01048085.1, read on the forward strand.
TCGTTCTTGGGTGGGATACACGTTATATATCCAATATCCATGCCTTTGTTAATGTAATGCCAACAAATTTAGAAGATATAGAAAAGTTAAATTTTTTTAGGCTAATTATTTAATGCAATTACTCTTCTCTCCAAATTTATTCATTTATTGCCTAAATGAACAACAATTTCGGACAGTTTTTAGCTAAATGGGGGATGACTTTGACAAATGCAAATCAATTTTGTCCAAATGAGTCGTTATTATTGGCTTCAAATATTTCATTAAAAAGATAATAACATTAACAATTCAAAAAGCAACAACCAACACAAGATTTCATACTGGCCAAACAAATAAACACATGTGGGCAATTAGCTTAAGTTGGTAAAGATTTATTTTTGAGATGGTGATGGTCTTATAATGATGTTTTTGACTTCTAATGTGTTAAACGTGTTGTAATCCAAACCAAAGTTTATCATTATATCATGCACGCGTATTGACATTGACTTGCGAACTTTTAGTCAACAAAATTTATATTATCACTACAATAGGAAGTACAAGTATATGTAACTTTAGATGATAATGAAAATCAAAATATTATTAATTGCACCAAAAAATAAATTAAGTCCAATTGAGACAGCCTATTGACGGCTGATTTTGGTCTCAGGGCAATATGAGAATATTACTCCCGAGAAAATCCTTCCTCAATAGTGAATTTGTTCGGTTAAGGGGGAATCAAAAGCAAATTTAGCAAAAGACAGATAAATACACCAATTAATAAGGAGTTTTAACGTGGTTCGGCTGGCTAGATCCAACCTACGTCCACGGACACAAACTGAATAATGCTTTTGTTATCGAGATATGCTTCTCTGATCTATCTTTTTTTACAAGTCTCACAATAATGATTCTGATATTGATTCTCATTCTCCTCCCTCTTATGCACACTCTACCCTCCTATTTATAATAGTGTAGAAATCAGATTCCTTCTCCTACAAGAATTTCCTAGTTGAAACAATTTCCTTTTCCCATAAGGATTCCTAGTCAAAACTATTCCTTTTTCCCATAAGGGTTCCTAATCAAAACTACATTTACTTTCTTTATCCTACTAGGACTCTGACTCACCAATTTTCCCCATGAAAATAGAATAACTTGTCATCTTATCCGCAAGAATAAGGTGTCATCTTCTGGAGCATATCTCGCTATCTGGTCGGTCTTCATGAGGTCGGTCATGATAGTCATTTGAACTGAGAATGCTGCTGTCGATCTGATAATGCCCGGTCATCCGATCTCAAGTGCTCGGGTTACCGATCATAAGTGCTCGGCCCCAAACTCATGTGGTCGGGTCGGTATTTAATGGTCTCGATCAAGAATTGAGTTACCCTTTTACCTTTGCCGTACTGCTTAAATATCATAGTGCTTAAAAAACACCATAAACATCTATCCCCTAGTTCTCGGTAACAACGAGTTTGTGAGTTGATACCGGGAACTATAAAAAAAGATGGTGTGCCGATGAATCCGTCGGTGGTCACTCCAGGAACCGCAGAGAAAAATGTCTTGGCTGCAAATCTGGTCCTTCTGCCACCTTCATGTGCTCAGTCAACGAGGATCCCGATATCTGCCCGTGGAGAAAATACTTTGCCCTTATGCTGATGACGATCGACTTGGTGGGACGTAACCCGACCCCGAGCTGAGAAGAACATTTGGCTCTGGGGGAATATTACATCCCCAGTCCAAAGAAGCCGACTCGGTGGGACGTAACCCGACCCCGAGCTGAAAGAAAGACTTGGCTCTGGGGGAATATTACATCCCCAGTCCAAAGAAGCCGACTCGGTGGGACGTAACCCGACCCCGAGCTGAATAAAGACTTGGCTCTGGGGGAATATTACATCCCCAGTCCAAAGAAGCTGACTCGGTGGGACGTAACCCGACCCCGAGCTGAAAGAAAGACTTGGCTCTGGGGGAATGTTACATCCCTAGTCCAAAGAAGCCGACTCGGTGGGACGTAACCCGACCCCGAGCTGAAAGAAAGACTTGGCTCTGGGGGAATGTTACATCCCCAGTCCAAAGAAGCCGACTCGGTGGGACGTAACCCGACCTCGAGATGAAACAAACATCGATCTCGGCGGTACAAGAGCTGACCCGAGCCAGAAAGAAACATCGGTCTCAGCGGTACAAGAGCAGACCCGAGCCGGAAAGAAACATCGATCTCGGCGGTACAAGAGCAGACCCGAGCCGGAAAGAAACATCGGTCTCGGCGGTAGAAGAGCAGACCCGAGCCGGAAAGAAACATCGATCTCGGCGGTACAAGAGTAGACCCGAGCCGGAAAGAAACATCGGTCTCGGCGGTACAAGAGCAGACCCGAGCCGGAAAGAAACATCAGTCTCTGCGGTACAAGAGCAGACCCGAGCCGGAAAGAAACATCGGTCTCGGCGGTACAAGAGCAGACCTGAGCCAGAAAGAAACATCGGTCTCTGCGGTACAAGAGCAGACCCGAGCCGGAAAGAAACATCGATCTCGGAGGTACAAGAGCAGACCCGAGTTGGAAAGAAACATCGGTATCGGCGTTACAAGAGCAGACCCGAGCCGGAAAGAAACATGTGGCCTCGGCGGAACGAATCCAGCCCCGAGCCGATTAACCAAGTGGCCTCGGCGGAACGAATCCAGCCCCGAGCCGATTAATCTTGTGGCCTCGGCGGAACGAATCCAGCCCCGAGCCGATTAATCCTTGGGACTTATTCAGAAGGGAAGTGAATTAACCTTTGAAGCCCTTATTGGATTTGGCATGGGCGTCCCCTTGCCAGACCTAATGAAAACAAAAACAAAACTTTGAATTAAAATAAAAAAAAAACGGGGGTGACTTAACACTTATCCCAAAACAGCAGCACATATGCCTCAAAACAGCGTTCTGTCTGAGGCCTCCAAAACACAATTCTGAACCTTTCAAATTCAGCGTCCCGGCGAACCAGGGTTCGGATCAAAAAGCGTTTAGAATGGTAAGGGCACATCCTCTATACTTCAGGTCTCCATGGAGCCTGTGTACTACTTGAGGGCTCCTCCTTACAACGCTGGAGCAAGCATACGCTACGAGGGCAAAATCCCTCCCAGTGCTATACCTCTCTTGGATTTGAATGATCAAAGAAATAGGGATCAAAGAGTGTCTGAGACATTAAGGGCATATTCCTCCTTATGTTCGATAACATTGGAGTAAGCAAACGCTAAAAGGGTATAATCCATCATCGTGCTATGCTTCTCATGGATCCGAACGATCAAAGAAATAGGCGGGAATACAATCTCCATAGTCATAATTCCCAAATCGGCCAGGCCGGCCAACTCACGGGGGCACTTCCTCCCCACGGTTATCCACATACAGCTCCCCATCAAATTCCTACCATTTTGCCTGCTTCAATATCTTTGAAGTCCCTCCTCCGAGGTCCGTTCCTCTTGGAAAGCACGTCTGAACCTTAGCGACATGGTAAGGCCCTCTGAAGATGAAGAAGTCGTCATTCTCAATGTCGTCTCGGAAATCCCGATTCAACGCAACTCGCAATTCCTCCAACCTCGCATCCCCAGGATCTTTCCATAAGAGTGTCAAATTGTCATCTCCAGCGCATTTGGGTGAGAAATCCCGAAAAGGTATTCCTAGATCCAAGCAGGTCGTCTTGGTGTACATGATATTAAGCGCTGTATCAATCCACCCGGTCCTGAGAGATCCGCTGGGCACCATGCCATCCAACATCCACACCCATCCTTCATCCATTACGATAACCCTCTCAACCAAAGCACGCCTCATCATAATCTTGTATGCCTCTAGAAGTTTTTCTTCGCGTGCATTTGAGGCTTTGAAGCAAGAAATGACAACTTCAATCACGAACAAAAGGTCTTCACTGGGCCGCTCCCTATCAAATTATGACCAATCCAGCTCCACGATCGCCTCAGCCTGCTTGATCTCATCCCACACCTTAATAACCCTGTCCTCGCCACAGACCTCACTATAACTGACACTGCAATAACATTATCAGAAAATATAGCATAATGATACAAGATGGGGTCCTCAAACTCTTCCTTAGGTGGCTCCTCATTGTACTTCTCTGGGTGTGAAATCCTATCCTCTACAAGTCTTATTGCCAAACAATGCAAACTCTTAGGCACTGATTTAGCAGAAATCAAGCTAGCAAATGCCCCATTCTTCTTTGCCTTAATCAGCAGCTCGTTAACTGAAAAAATCGTATCTTTCAACCTCTGAATCTTTAACTGGTTATCATAACTCTCTTTCGCCTCACCAATCATCAACCTCGCAACTTTCACGTTATCCTTCACTTCCTTCTCAAATTGCCTCAAAACATCCTCATCCACTGTACCCTCTGGCTCAAACAAAGCCGATTGATAACCGGATCTCATCGAGAGATCCGAAAAATTCTGAGCCAGGTCATCAAACATCCTTAACTGCCTAGAAATATCTAACTTCAACTTTCTAGCATAAGCAGCATAGGCATTCACTAAAGTGATATGATCATTTGCTTGTTCCAGTATCAAATCTAATCTAGTATTAAGCGGATCAGACTTCAATGCTAAGAATGTCCGTTGAACATAAGCATTACCACCAATTGGCAGCCCGGGGTCGTGATATGAAGTGGAAGGATGAGAGGTGAGGATTACGGATAGAGTGGAAAGGAATAGGAGTGAGAACATGGCGGAGACGAAGATGCGGTAAGAGAACAAGCTGCGTAGACCGAGAGCTACAGCGGCGGCTCCTCCGCCGCGGCCTCCGCGAATGGCCACCACCATTTTTTAGGTTTTATGGATCTGATTGTTTAACTCTGCAGGAAATACTATCGAGATCTTAATTGATTGTTAAAGAAAAAAGAAATTGATTCGATGATTCTATGATTTGCTTTCGTGTTGGTGTTTCTATCTCTGTTTGCTTTCTTTTATTTTCTATCTCTTTGTCCATCATGGATTTTAACAGGCTTGATTTTCCTCCCTATCTTTCCTCATTTTTTCCTTCATTCTCTCCATCCATTCTGCTGTTGAACTCCCTGCCGACCAGTGATTTCCACCTTCAGCCATTGTCTTACTACGCGAGCTGCTTTTTTTTTAGTTCCCCACAGACGGCGCCAACTGTTGACGGCTGATTTTGGTCTCAGGGCAATATGGGAATATTACTCCCGAGAAAATCCTCCCTCAATAGTGAATTTGTTCGGTTAAGGGGGAACCAAAAGCAAATTTAGCAAAAGACAGATAAATACACTAATTAACAATGAGTTTTAACGTGGTTCGGCTGGCTAGATCCAACCTACGTCCACGGACACAAACTGAATAATGCTTTTATTACCGAGATATGTTTCTCTGATCTTTTTTTTTTACAAGTCTCACAATAATGATTCTGATATTGATTCTCATTCTCCTCCCTCTTATGCACACTCTACCCTCCTATTTATAATAGTTTAGAAATCAGATTCCTTCTCCTACAAGAATTTCCTAGTTGAAACAATTTCTTTTTCCCATAAGGATTCCTAGTCAAAACTATTCCATTTTCCCATAAGGATTCCTAATCAAAACTACATTTACTTTCTTTATCCTACTAGGACTCTGACTCACCAATTTTCCCCATGAAAATAGGATAACTTGTCATCTTATCCGCAAGAATAAGGTGTCATCTTCTGGAGCATATCTCGCTATCTGGTCGGTCTTCATGAGGTCGGTCATGATAGTCATTTGAACTGAGAATGCTGCTGTCGATCTGATAATGCCCGGTCATCCGATCTCAAGTGCTCGGGTTACCGATCATAAGTGCTCGGCCCCAAACTCATGTGGTCGGGTCGGTATTTAATGGTCTCGATCAAGAATGGAGTTACCCTTTTACCTTTGCCGTACTGCTTAAATATCATAGTGCTTAAAAAACACCATCAACACAGCCTAATATTAGTTTTTTCTTTGGAGTCCATCTTTAAACTAAGTAGGAAATAATTATTTTAAGCAGGAAAATAATAAATCAAGCAAGAAAATAATAAATCAAGCAGCAAAACCACACATCCATAAACACACACCTCCCTGAAATAGAGGAATATGAGAATTTGGTAAAGGAAGTTAAAAGAAGTTGAAGGAGTTGGGGGAAGAAGTGGAGGAAGTTATTTCCAGAGCATATAAAAGCCAATGATGAGATGGAGAGAAGTACTAAATATCGATAAAAAACCAACATGTCTACTTTAGTATTTTTCTCACAATAGTGATATCTTTTTTTTAAGCTTTCCTATGTAATTAGGATATGTTTTTAATTCTAATAAGCTTAGATTCAGTAGTTTGTAATTTTCCTCTATAATTACGCAATGACAAGAAAGAATCGTTCCACACCTGGTGGAGCAAATTGAGAGGAACCTGGCTGCTCTTGAAATTCACAGTTTAGGAAAATCAGACTCCAACAGGACATATTGTTGAAGTCTCAGGTGATCCGATTTCACTTACCAATTTAAGTGCCGACTTGGTTAATTCTGCTTATATAATAGCAAAGATGATGGAATCGAGCAAAGAGAAAATCTTACAGACCTTAAAGAGGATGGAACAACACATGTCTGGGCAAACTTCAAATTCCAGGAATGAGAGAAATAAAGGACATTAAATAATTTCTAAGTCAGTTAGGTAGGAGGAACGTAGGGGAGCAAACCTCTTAAGGATCTCAGGAAACACATGGCCTACTACGTCCTTATGTGACAAATCCTCACCCTCATCCTCATCCTCATTCAGTGGAAGATAGATACCAACCTCCTCACATGAGAGAAGAAGTTGGAGGATTTATCAGGATTTATCCTACCAATGGCCGTTATTTTGGCAATGGCGAGCCTGTGGCTTCTATAGCTCCTCAACAGTTCTTCGGAGCCACGAATTTGAACAACCATCATATAGTTTATGAAGAGGGAACACATGCAAAAATGGGCCCGATGGACAATCATCCAAATATACAACAGAGGAAATACTCTTCTAGTGCACATTCTTCAACACATGGATGCAAAAACAATCAGGGAAGTAGTGCATGAATTCTATGGATTAAGATTGAGGCAATCGGTCGTCCCGAATTTCAAAAACTGTATCATGATGATGTTGACATAGAAAACCCATATCCAATAAGATACATGATTCCTGACATGACGCTATTTTCTGGAGAGGATGATCAATCCTTCTTGGAGCATATTTCTAGATTCACTGTCTAGTGTGGAGAACTAGCAAATTATGATAATTTCATCAATTTTAAGGTAAGGCTATTTCCTAATTCTTTGACGAAAACAACGTTCACCTAGTATGCCACTCAACCTAGAAACTCAGTGTTTACCTGATAGAAAATGAAGAGGTAGTTTCATGCCCAATTCTTTATAACTAAACCAGAGGTGTGCATAACAGAATTGTCTCGAGTGACATAAAGAAGTGGGGAAACAACATATCATTTTATTTCATATTTCAAGAAGATGAGGAATCGATGCAAGATTTATTTACCGGAAAAAGAGTTTGTTAAGATGGTACAAAGAAGCTTGGATATAGAGTTGAGGAAGAAATTCCAGGGAATAGAATTCAAGGATTTTTATGAGTTAGTTGCTAAAGTGGTTGAGTACATGGAGTTACTAAGGGAGGGAAGCCATTAGAGGAAAGCAGCCATGAGAACTTACTGTTATAAAGTGGATATTCAGGAAATAGCAATGGTAGATCTTAATAGTTCAGGATCATATGTTTGTGATCTCATATTAAGAAAACACTAAAAGTATGGAAGAAGACATCGAATTCCAGTACCTCACAGTTTTCTTTTGATGTTGCCAAAAATGAGGAAATTTTTAATTTCTCCTGAAAGAAAAATTTTATAACTTTATCTTCTGATCACAAAATTCCTTCCATGAAGGAACTCAAATGAATAGAGTATTATAAGTATCATACCTCTTATAATCATCCAGCTAACTCTTGTTAGGGTTTTAAAAGTGCGGTGCATGACATAATCAACAAAGAAGTTTTAAAGTTTCCTTAGAAGAAGAAAACCATACTGGTTGATGAAGACCATTTTCCTCCAATGGCCAATGTAAATACTGCCACTTTTGATTTGTGGGAGGTGTTGAATTTGAAGAGGAGACAAAGAAGAAATATCATAAATATCCATCCAGAAAAATTAATCCACAAGGTTTGGGTTCCTAAGAAGTACTTTGTGCATGAAGATAAAGTAAGATGGAGCCCTAGGAAGGAGCATACAACCAAAACTTGGCTTCCTCAAAGAACCAAGTCACCTCATGCCCTTCATTTCCAGAGGAGATAGTCGAGATTTGGGGCCCCTCCAAGGTATGTCCAAGCAATCAATGACACAAGGTGAAAAAATTTATTGAAAAACTCTCCCAAACCCAACAAAAAAAAAAAATCATACGCCAAAGGGCTACTCTAAAGAGGAATGAAGAGATAGCGTAAAATTATGTGAAGGCAAAGTCAAAATTTTACAAGAAATTTATCGAGGATCATGAGTCAATAGGGAGCTCGAATGATTTTTTGGAGGAAAAGCTTGCATGAAGTAATTTCATGGTCGGAGGGATTCCTGTTCCTTTTGGTGGTGCCACGATAAGCTTGATTCTGTCGTTAAACTTCCAAAGAAAGTGAAAGGAAAGTTGCAGGAAATGAGGAGTTAGAAGGAACTTTAGGGAAAATACTTTCATTTGAGGAGGAGAAGAACATGAAGCTACATTGTGGAATAACTATTCAAGCTGTGGAATTTAAAGGTCTCAAGAATGTGATATTTGAAAAGCCTTCGGAGGAGACTACAATGCATATCAAATCTCTATACATTAAAGCCCATGTAAATGGAAGGCTAATATCCCGGGTATTCATGGACAATGGGTCAGCATTAAATGTAATGCCTTCTAGAATGTTGTTGACATTGGGAAAAATCATATGATGACCTAATTTAAATGAAAGTTTCTGTTATAATTTTTACATTAGAGGTTACCAGAACACTTGGAGTATTGCCAGTAGAACTTATTGTTGGAAGTAAGACTCGTTGTCTATATTTTTATAATGAATTCCTCCGTCAATTATCAAGCTCTTCTTCGAAGGGATTGGACTCATACCAACTGGTGTGTGTCATCCTCCTTACACCAATTCCTCATACTCTGGAAATGAGAAGAAGTGGAAATAGTATGGGCAGATGAGAAACCTTTTCAAACACTGACTCAGCTGAGGTCTTGTATTATGAAGATGATTTGGATAATGGTCAATTTATTGGGAAGAATAAGTTTGGAGGACCAAGAGACATGACAGTCAATAAGTAAGAAGATAGCAAGAATCAGCTCAAAACCCTTCTGAAGTCATCTGTTATTGTGTCTTTAAGCCAAAGTATGAGCCTATAATCATAGAGGTTGATGACTAACTTTACTGAAGAGGAATATACGATGACTACAGTCACATTATCAAAAGTACGTGTGCAGCAAGTTCAGGACAAGATAATAATAGAGGAAGTTCAGGAGGTTCATGAAACATAAGTAATTTTTTAGCTGGAAATATATGAAGAAATAGAGGAAATCCAATTACTTAAATTGGATACTGCTCATCTGAAGATTGAGGATAGTAAAATTGAAGTGTGAGATCCTCCGAAAGAAATTAACCTTGGGACACCAGAAAACCTAAGAGTCGTTTATGTCAATGAACTCCTCTAGGATGATTTTAAAAATAAAATTATTGAAGTTTTACAAGAATATAAGGATTGTTTCGCTTGGAGTTACGAGGAAATGTCAAGCCTTAGTATGAGCTTTGTTGAACACCGTCTCCCAATCAAGTCAGACTTCCTTCTACGTTGCCAGCCTCCAAGAAGAATGTCAAAAGAGGTTGAACTCAAAGTAAAAGAAGAGATTGAAAAGCTACTTAATGTTGGTTTCAACCGGCCAACCAAGTACGCCCAATGGCTGGCAAACGTAGTTCCAGTAGTAAAAACTAATGGAAAATTGAGAGTAAATATTTATTTTAGAGACTTAACTACTGTCACTCCTAAAGATGTTTCTGTAATGCTTATGGCTGATACTTTATTTGATGTCACTGCAAAGCATGCTTTATTGTCATTTATGGATGGTTTTTCCGGTTATAATCAAATCTTTATTGAAAATCAAGATGTTTCTAAAACTGCTTTTAGGTGTCCTATTTCAATTGGTACATTTGAGTGTGTGCAAAAATACTTAATTTGTAGATTCAGTCATTGACTTGAGAAAATAAATAAATAATCTTAGAATTCTATTTACTAATTAATATGAATAATATATCATTAAATTCATTGAATTTTCAAGTGTTATTAATAGTTAATTAATTAGTAATTATTAATAATGATAAATTTAATAATTGTACCATTAAATTCATTGAATTTTCAAATGTATCATTAAATTCATTGAATTTTCAAGTATTATTAATAGTTAATTAATTAATAATTATTATTAATGATAAATTCAATGATTATATCATTAAATTCATTGAATTTTCAAGTGTAACACCTCGGTCAGCACGGTCATGTTCACTATAGTGAATCATCAAGAATAACATCTTAGAATCCATAAAATAATATAAAAATAAGTTCCACACCTTAGGAATCTTCTCTGGAGGTCCCGGATAAATTTTCAGTTTCAATATATCCTTTTAGCTTAAGAGAGTTAACAAGCTAGTTTTAGTAATTTGGACATAACTTTTTCGTTTGATCTCCAATTTTCATTAATTTTATATCATCGGAAAGCTAAGACTAAGACCTAAAATTTATATGTTGAACATGTTCCCAAATTCAGATCCGAATCAGGTCAAAAATATAAGTCAAAGTCGTATGAACAATGTTATAAGTGGACTGTTCTAGAAATATCCCAATTTTTCTGATTTTTATCATTATTTTATTAATAAAATCAGCCCATGTCCTTTATAAACAGAACACTATTCCTTCATCATTTTCATTTTGTAAAAAATCATGAATGAAGCAACTTTAAAGCTCCCTATTTTCTTCTTCATCCATTTCATTCTCAAGAAAAAAGATGATGATTTCAAGCTTGATTTCATGCCACGTAAGCTTCTTTTCTTATTTCCCCTTCTTTATGTCGGTTTTGAGCAAGAAATTAGAAAGTCTCAATTTGTCCATATATAACCCTAGAAATCAAACTTTATATTTTAGCCTCAATAGAGTGATTAGTATGTATTTTCATGCATTTCATGATAGTTTACACATGTATTAAGTTTAGATTTTGAAAATGCATAATTTCCCTAACTTGTAAGGGCTTGTCGAATTTCCAAGTCAATAGGGGGTTGTTTTGTTGATTTTTTATTGAGAAATTAAGATGATTCATGTGTTTGAGTAATGCTAGAGCATGTGTTGTGTTGTAATGACATGAAGCTTTCTAGATGCATAATGATTTTCATGATCGAGAGACATATAGCTTGTTAGGGGGTTGTTATTGTTGTTTTCAGGATATGATGTGAATGTATATATGATTGTATGTTGTGAGTCAGTCATTTCGGTACAGCTAGTAGTGTATGTCAGGGGTTCAGGTGATGGCTAAGCCGTCTCCTGCCCAATATATTCCTGGAAATACTGAGATGTGACAATTTGATATCATAGCCAGGTTTAGGTGTAATGATTGTTGCGATTCTGTCGACTCCACATAAGTCCTCTTATTCAGTTGCATATCATTATTGCATTTCATGTGATAATGGATATCAATAGCATGACAGCCATGATAGCATCATAGGTAATATATATAATGCACGATAGTTTTAGTTATATAGTAGTTTTTGTTATACAATTTACAAGCAGTTTAGGAAGGGGGATGAATGTAACATCCCAATCAGCACGATCATGTTCAGTATAGTGAATCATCAAGCATAATTTCTTAGAATCCATAAAATAATGTACAAATAAGTTTCACACCTTAGGGATCTTGTACGGAGGTCCCGAATAAGTTTTCAGTTTCAATACATCATTTTAGCTTAAGAGAGTCAACAAGCTAGTTTCAGTAATCTGAACATAAATTTTTCTTATGATCTTCGATTTTCATGAATTTTATATCATCGGAAATCTAAGACTAAGACCTACAACTTCCGTGATGAACATGTTCCCAAATTTGGACCAGAACTGGGTCAATAATACAAGTCGAATTCGCATAAATAGTGTTACACGTAGACTGTTCTAGAAATATCCATATTTTTCTGATTTTTATCATTATTTTATTAATAAAATCAGTTATCTCCTATATAAACAGAACATTATTCCTTCATCATTTTAATTTTGTAAAAAAAAATATGAATGAATCAACTCTAAAGTTCTCCATTTTCTTCTTCATCCACGCCATTCTCAAGAGAAAGATGATGATTTCAAGCTTGATTTTAATACCATGTAAGCTTCTTTTCTTCTTTCCCCTTCTTTATTTCAGTTTTGAACAAGAAATTAGAAAGCCCAAATTTGTCCATATATAATCCTAGAAATCAAACTTTGTATTTTAGCCTCAATAGAGTGATTAGTATGCATTTTCATGTATTTCATGATAGTTTACACATAGATTAAGCTTAGAATTTGAAAATGCCTAATTTCCCTAACTTGTAAGGGCTGGCTGAATTTCCAAGTCAACAGGGGGATGTTTTGTTGATTTTTGAATGAGAAATGAGGATGATCATGTGTTTGAGTAATACTAAAGAATGTGTTGTGTTGTAATGACATGAAGCTTTTTATATGCATAATGATTGCCATGATCGATAGCTATATAGCTTGTTAGGGGGTTGTTATTGTTATTTTCGGATAATGTGTGATGATAATTTATACACTTGAAGGTGTTATATCATGCGCTGTGTTGTGTGGTATCGTGATGAAAATTTTTAGGTTGTTATTATCAAGGCTTTTGGACAAATCCTATATGATCACGTAGAGGAATTTGTTTGCTTTTTTATTGAGAAATGGTAATGAATCATAGTTAGAAACTAAGTTTAGTAATGATTTAGTATGGGTTGATTGTGGCTTAAGTTGAAAACTCAAAGTGTATATTTTACTTCGTCAGTTGTCAAGTAGTGTAGCTTGATATAGGTGCGTGGATAGTTTGTGTTTTTGACATGTGTGGGTAAATACATTAGAAGCTAATTTTGTCGCCAATCTTAACACGGTGAATGATTTCCAAGTCTAATTTGAATATAGTTGTCATGCTCTTTTGGGTTTTTGGGTCATGGAATTCAGATATCATATCAATTTTTCCTGTTGAGCACCCAAAGCAGAATTTTACCTACACAATAAATAAAAATCACACTAAAAATATATAAAACATAAATTTAATTATTATTTTACAAATATGATAAATTAAGGGAATTAATGAAATTATAAGTGTAAAATGAATAGTTTCTCTTTTATTAAATGTACACTTTTTAATATTCATCACATCCTCAAACTAGCTTATTACTAATTCATAGTAATTTAAGTGAAAACTTAAAATAAAAATTCTTATCCAAGTTGATAATTGTTTTCTTTCTTTCTAAATAATCAAATAAGTAAATTCTCATGTACTTTTTACCTTTCTTCCATACACACATAAAATAAGGTATCAATCAATTCATTATACCCACAATATTCACAAGTCTTGTTGAAAAGAGGGTAATATATTTGTCCTAAAATTATATTAGAGTTCACACCTTTTTCGGCAATGGAAGTTTATTTATATATACAAAAATAGTTTTTTTTTTAAAATAATAATATATATTCAATCATTGTAGCGAGCTTTGGGCCAATGACTCCCAAACCAGTTGGCTTTAGGACACTAGGTATTAAGACACTCATACAGACTTAATTGCTCGTATCTCGGAAAAAAGAAGAAGTGTCTGATTTCCTTAAGCTTTCTCTTTAATCCATATAATGAGCTTTAGGCCAGTGACTTCCAGAACAGTTGACCTTAGGGTATTAAGTGTTAAAACACCCATACTGACTTAATTACTCGAGTTAGAGAGGTTACGAAATCGAATTTATTCAAAGACATTTTTTTACAAACTCAAGCTCTATCTTTTTAGGCAAACAATCACTGCTTACTGAGGCAAGAAGTCTGGTTACTAAGTAAAAGCTTGATTATTATTATTATTATCATTTTTTAAAACTAACTCAAGCTTTATCGTTTTACGCGAACAATCATTGCTTGTTGAGGCAAGATGTTCGGTTACTAAGTAAAAGCTTGGTTGGGTTTTTTAAAATAAAAACATAAATTCTAATGCCTTTAGTTGCTACCTCCAACAAACTAGAGAACTGAATATTATAAAATTATCACTTACAACTCACGATCATATGTTACCGTGTATGTTGATAATACATGTCAAATGAGCATATGAAGATCAAATTTAATCAATATTATGGAGAATTTATAAATTTAAATGATTCAAAAAGAAATAAACAGAGATAACTTGTTACGAATTATATTGAGATGCGTATTATGAGCGAAAACTCCTTACACAGCCATCTTTGAACAACAATTCCACTTGGTTAGTCAGAAATTTATTGTTGGTTTGTATGTCGTTTTTTTTTAATAAAAACACAAAAGAAAATCAACACAAAATATTTTTTTTACACACAAAATAACAACAAAGCAAAAACAACATAATTTTTTTTTTTTACATAAAACAACAACACAAAAATAAAAAATAATTTTTTTTTAGAAAAATACAACAATGAAACATTAAAAAACGAAAACTATAACAATGAAACATAAAAATGAAAACTATCTAGTCAATTATCCCCTCCCCTAATAAAATTGATACATTGTCTTCAATATCTAAATAAGAAGAAGTAGAGTTTAGAAGACATCACTTGGTTAGTGTGGAATTGATAATTGAATCTACGACTATTTAAAAGAAAAAAGTTACAGATTAAGATTAAAGTTCATTCTACGCTTCTTGTCATGATGGTTATCGGACCGGTTTAACTTGTAAAGAATTGGGTCGATTTTTGGTTCATAAGCTAAGAGTTGGTCAATTAATTCGTCAACTTTTCATGTAGTTAGGACAATATCTTTTACCGGTTTCGAAATGAACCCGAGTCTTTTGGCATCCTCAAGAAATACTAAAAGAAAATCGAAAAAGTGATCAACATTAAGTAATCTGATGGGTTTTCGGTGAATGTCCAAGTTCGTCTATGATGCAACTGTGAATATTTCTTCCCACGTATTTAGCCCACCTGATAAAGTAATAAAAGCGTTAGCATGAGTAATCATTTCAGTAAGTCTTTTCGACATACCTGAGACAATGTATTCTTCTTAATTTGATTTTTCGATGAGGTTTTCGTCTACCAAATTTTTTGGAATGATCATCGAAACTTGATTGCCACCTTCTTGCACGACCTCTGAAACACATCCCATCAATCCAAGATTGCCACAGCCATATACTAAGTGCATGTTTCTTTCCGCCATAACTCTACCCAATACTTTTACAGCCTCAACAAATTCCAGTTTAGTTCCAAAGCTAGTTCCATAAAATACACAGATATTAGTGACTCGTCGTCTTGAAGTTTTCTCTATTTTGTTCTCTCTCTTATCTGGATGTGTCGAAGAGAGAAATAACGAGCTATATTTATGGATCCTGAAAAAGGGTGAGTAATAAAAGCACTAGTACCTGCAAAATGATAATTGTCAGTTGAACAGTAAAATAGATCATGAAAGTCAAAAAGTTTAGATACTGTCAGCAAAATTAAAGTAAAGGAAATCAAAACAGTAAATTAAAGTAAATCAAAACATAATTTAAATTAAAGGAAATCAAAGCAATAAATTGAAATAATATTTATTGGTAGTTGTGATTGTGGCTTACATCTTCCTTTGGTTTTACGTCCAGTAACGGCTTGAACGCCCTCTATGGTCGGAGATATGCTTCTCATCCAATTTTCTTATAAATTGGCAAACATAGTCTTTTAAAGCCAGATTCCTGAGACTATATTGTTGTCTTTCATTTAGAAATTGTGTATGCAATTTGTGAATTACTCGATAAACAAGTCCACTAGGATGCGTCTCAAGAGTCAATCATATATCATGTAAAAACTCATTACTCAAGCCATCTCTAATGAATTGAATTTTTTCTTCACGATTGTCAGACGCCATTCCTAAAGAACGACAACGAGTGTTGTATGTCCAACATGCACATTTATAACAAGCACCTAATTGTTTAGCTCTTCATTTCTTAGTATAAGTGTTTTTTTCCTAAACTAGGCATGTAAGAAATAAAAGAGTCAGATGACTTACTTGCCAAGAGAACCCTTTCTTCGATTACCCAATGAATATCACTAGGAATACCATTGATCATAAGAAGCTCATTCTTTCAGTGCATGCTTTGTAAATTTTCATCAGAGCATTTTGGGGGAGAGAGGGAAAATGATTCTGAAACTTTGCAAGAGTTTCTTCCATGTCTTGATTGTAGGGTATCAGTAATTTTAGGAAACTGAAAGAACCGACTTAGAGTTAGGGAGTATTATAATCTGCTATTTAATCGGGGTGTAAGACTATGACAAAAAGAAAAAATGCTACAAAACTAAAAAAAATGGAAATTAGACAAATACAAAAGAAAATAAAAGAAAATAACAGCTTATAATACATCAATCGCAGTACACTGGGTTTGAAAGGAAAAACGATTCTTGAAAATTTGAACACTCCAAAAATAGTTTTAGATGTTATCCATCCACTTTAAATACATCACCATCCCTAGGATTCTCAATGTCAACAGCTCCATATGGGTAAACATGTTTCACAATAAATGGGTCACTCCATTTGGATTTCAATTTTCCAGGAAATAAATAAAGACGAGAATTATTTAGTAAATTTTTTTGACCAATTTCAAATATTTTTTATGAAATTCGACTATCATGAAAGACATTAGTTTTAGCTTTAAGAATTTTCACATTCTCATATGAATCATTCCTTAACTCTTCAAGTACATTTAATTGCAGTTTAAATTCATGATTGGCATTTTAAAAGTTTGAATTGAATACTTTAATAGCCCAATATCCCTTATGCTCAAGTTCTACAAGAAAATGATAAGGTTTTCCATAAACTAGACGATAGGGAGACATTCCCAAAGATGTTTTAAAAGCTGTTTGATATGCCCAAAGTGCATCAGTCAGTCGAAGAGATCAATCTTTGCGATTTGGGTTAACTGTTTTTTCCAAAATTTGTTTGATTCCCTATTTGCTAGTTCAACTTGACCATTTGTCTGATAGTGAAAAGAGGTAGAAACTTTATGTGTAATTTCATACTTTTTTCATTAAGGACTCAAAAGGCTTGTTACCAAAGTGTTTACCTCCATAACTTATAATAGCCTGAGGGATTCCAAATCTACTTAAAATATTTTCTTTTAAAAATTTAATCACAGTTTTGTGATTATTGTTTCGACAAGGAATCGCCTCAACCCATTTTAAGACATAATCAAATGCAACTAAGATATATATAAATCCAAAAGACGGTGGAGATGGACCCATGAAATTTACTCCCCAACAATCAAAGATTTCGATGACAATGATGAGATTTAAAGGCATCATGTTTCTTTTTGAAATGGATCTCAACTTTTGACAATTTTCACAAGTTTACAGAAAGCAAGTGTTTCTATAAATAAGGTGGGCTAATAAAATCCACACTATAAGATTTTTGCAACAGTTTTCTTAGATGAGAAATGACCCACATATGCTTCTGAATGACAAAACTGAATAACAACAATTATCTCATTGTTCGGTATGCATTGTCAAAATATATGATCATGACAATACTTGAACAAATATGGATTGTCCCAGTATAGTCTTTTGACTTCGGTAAAAAATTTCTTCTTGTCTTGATGGCTCCAGTCTGGACGTATTTTTCCTGTTGCAAGAAAATTGACAATATTAGCACACAAAGACATTGCATTTACATAACATAAAAAATCATCAGAAAACGATTCATTGATAAGAGTTGTGTCAAATGATGACTCATTTGTGAGTCTCGATAAATGATTTGCAACCACATTCTTTGCTATTTTATTGTCTTTGATTGTGAGATTGAATTCTTGAAACAACAAAACACATCGTAGTAATCTTTGTTTTGCATCCTGTTTAGATATCAAATATCTAACAACAGCATAGTCAGAATAAATAACGGTTGATGAACCAATTAAATATGATCAAAATTTTTCCAATGCAAATATTACAGTAAGTAGTTATTTTTCTGTGGTAGTGTAATTTATTTGTGCACTGTTTAAAATTCTACTCGCGTAATAAATTACATACGGCTTACCTTCCTTTCGCTGTCATAATATTACGCTAACTACATAATCACTGACATCACACATTAGCTCAAAAGGAAAAAAATCAATCATGGGATTGCATGATAAGAGCAGTAGTTAAAAAACTGTTAATCTTTTCAAATGATTTTTGACATTTTTCTGTCCATCCAAAGGTTGCATGTTTTAATAGGAGGTTACACAAGGGTCTGGATATGGTATTAAAGTTTTAATGAACAACCTATAAAATCTTGCATGTCCTAAGAAAGAACGAATTTCCCTGACTGTTTTAGTGGTGACAATTTAAAGATTACCTATATTTTTCCTTGTCAATCTCAATACTTTTAGATGACACAATGTGACCCAAAATAATTCCTGAATTAGTCATGAAATGTCATTTTTCCAGTTTAACACAAGTCATTTTTCTTCACATCTTTTCAAAATATTTTCCAAATTATTGAAGCAGTTATCAAATGAGTTCCAAAAAATAATTATATCATCCATAAAGACTTATAAACAATGTTCAACCATGTCACAAAATATGTTTAACATGCATCGTTGGAATGTTGCTTGTGCATTACAAAGTCCAAAAGGCATTTTCCTAAATGCAAATGTTCCAAAGAGACATGTGAATGTGGTCTTTTCCTAAATGCAAATGTTTAAAGTAATGAGAATTTGATAATAACTTGAGTAACCATCAAGAAAGTAATAATAAGGATGTTATGCTACTCTTTCTAAAAATTGGTCAAAAAATGGTTAAGGAAAATAATATTTTCTAGTAGCATCATTTAGTTTTCTATAATCAATACACATACGCCAACTAGATGGGATTCGAGTTGGAATTGATTCTCCCTTATCATTTTTGACGATGGTTGTTCCAGACTTTCTTGGCATAACTTATGTAGGATTTACCTATTTACTATCGGAGATAGAGTAAATAATGCATATATCGAGAAGTGTAAGGACTTCTATTTTATCATTTCTTTCATGTGAGGGTTTAATCTTCTTTGGGGTTGACGATATGTCTTAGCATTATTTTCTAAATGTATTCTATGTGTGCAGATCAAAGGATTAATGCCTTTTATTTCTTTTAAAGTCTATCCAATTGCCAGTTTATATTCTCTTAACATATTCAACAACCTATATTATTGATTGCTTGTTAGCGAAGAAGAAATTACCGCATGGTAAGTTTGTTCATATCCATGAAATGCATACTTCAATCCTTTTGTCAAAGTCTTTAATTCCAATTTGGGTGCTTCCTCATGTTTTTCTTCTTCCAATGTTCATAGTTCCTCCAAATTTTATTTCTCTTCATCGTCTTCCACTACTTGTGTAGAATCAAGTAAAAAATCATTAGAAATATCTGAATCTAATTGTGTACTTGATTCAAGAAAATTAACTGTACGAATTTCCATGGTATTAGATAAACTCCCTTGAATATGTTATTCAGAAATTAGCTCAATTAGTTCCATGTTTTTTTCACTGTCATCATCATATGTTTGTTTGCACATGTTAAAACATTAAGATCCAACGTCATATTTCCAAATGATAAATTCATGATTTCATTCCTGCAATTAATTAAAGCATTAACTGTTGTTAAAAATGAGTGACCAAGTATTACAAGAATTGGCTTATAACTGTATGTTACATGTTGTATTTCCAAGAAAATAAAATCCACATGATATATGAATTTATCGACTTGTAATAACACGTCTTTCACAATTCCTTTCGGTAGCTTGACTGATCTATCGACAAGTAAAAGAATTATCGAGGTTGGTTTTAACTCACCAATATTAAGTTGTTGGTAAACCGAAAATGGAAGTAAATTGATACTAGCTCTAAGATCAAGCAACACATGTTCAATTTTTCGATTTCCAATAATACATGAAATAGTTGGACATCCAGGGTCTTTGTATTTTAATGCATTATTGGTTGAGAGAATGAAACTTGCCTATCAGCTAGAAAAACTTTCTTTCTTACCTGATGTTTTTCTTTTAACGGTGCACAAGTCTTTCAGAAATTTGGCATAAGATGGTATTTGTTGGATGACATCAAACAAAGAAATATTGACTTTCACATGTTTGGATATTTGATATATCTCTAGGGAATGATTCAATTTCTTTATTTTTAATGCTTGAGGAAATGAATGTGCATGAAAAAAATTATTATCATCAACGATAGGTAATGGTTCATCAACCATTTCCTTACCCTCTGAATCTGATTTATTTTCAACTTCACGAGGTTCAAGAATAGGTCTGTGGATGACCTTACCACTACGAAGAGTAATAATATATTTGACTTGGTCTATATGTTGAATAGCAGAACTACCCTCATGAGGGATTTAATGACTACTCTTGGAGTTTGGCTGTGGTTATATAAGAAACTTTCTTTTCTCATTAATGGTCAATGCAGATGTGATTTTGGTAAAGGTATCTTTCAAATCAATCAATGTTTGCACATTTTGGTTATTGATGGCTTCATGTTTCTCAATGAATGTATGTAATTTATCCTCAAGGGTTTTCCTAAGCGGTGGGACATATGGTGCATAATTTTGGGGGTTTTGAAAATTATAGTATACCTGGGAAGGTTGTTACGATGGTTGTGTTTGGTTATCATTCCTCAAATTGAAGTTTGGATGATTTCTCTAACCAGAACTATAGGTTTGAGAGTATGGGTTTGAATTGGGTCTCTTGAAGGTGTTTATAGAACTGACTTGGTCATTGAGACATTCTTACAAGGCTGGCAAGGTTGGAAAACTTGTGTGACATGTTCATTTGAATTACAGATTTGACATGTGACTTATTGAATTGGCTTGACATGATCACTCTTTCTCGTTTCTAATGCCTCAACTTTTTTAGTTAGGGATGCATATTTAGTATAAAAATCATGGTGTTCCCTAAGGTTAAACATACATCTACCAGATGACTGTGGTTTTACAAACTGTTGGACAATTATGACCTATAGCATCACTATTTGTATAGAACATTGCGTTGTTGTACAAATTAACTATGTGACAAAGGAAATTGCTCTTTTATCATTTGTAATTGGATTACCGGGATATATAAATGATAAAAGTCCATATGATTAGTACCAGATTAATAAGATATGAGACAATATTAATCCACTAAGGTTTAATCATTAAATATCCATAGTCGAAGTATTATCGAGACTGGACATCGATAATGCGGAATAGACTAGTATTACATTTGTGCATGTTATGGAAGCGTAACGACATAGTTCTCATATATTTGGGTATTGGATACTCATGCAAGTGTAATAGGAGGTTCTGTTTACCGATGGTACGTAAATAGATTCGCTCTGGATAGACCCCTCGGAATCCCATTGGTAGTATGACTATGTGTCTATGGGAATCCGAATCAGGGTAGGTGTATTTGGTCTTAACCTGAGACTTGCATCGCTAATACTTGAGAAAATCAGTATACTTTGGTTTTGGTCGTCCAGGGCTTTAACAGGTTATGTGTACGCCTCTTCTGGGTATACTGAGAATCGTAGTGTATTGGATGTGATGTCAAGATGGAAGTATCATTTCATTCATATGGAGATGATGATCACGCATGATATGGAACTAGTACTCTTTAGTACTGCAGTCATCGGGATAATATGACTAGGTCATGATTATCCGATTATAGAGAGTAGTTACCAGAGATCTGATATATGCTTCATACGGGACAGACACAATTCCAGCCCCAGGCCTAGCATGTGATATCGATACTGGATCGTTATACGCAATACTACGTATACTACGCCTGACAAAGATCTTGTATTCCGCAGAAGAATATTTCTGGAGAATTGGGTAGGCACAGTGATTTGCTAGAAGCCAACCATGTCTTGTAAATCGGTAAGAACGTGGTACCGAGTATGCACGTATTCGGATAGTCCGGTGACCGTATTTACTGCCAACATATCCAGGGATCTTTTGGGTCGCTTCCCAAAAATTCACCGATGAGATTTGACTCGAACAGAAAATTAATCTGGGATTAATTATGAGAGAGAAAATTAATATGGGATTAATTACGGCAATAAATTAATTTGGGATTAATTAAAAGAGAAAGAAATAATCTGGGATTAAATTCATCGAGAAAAGAGAACGCGATTAATTTGGAATTAATCGGCAAAATAAATTTAATAGTTAAAATGGATTTTTCTATTTAATTTATTTAAATGGCCTAAAATAATATATCAGTTATATTAATTGAAATTATATTTCAATACGGAATTAAAATTGGACTTTAATTCAAGCGAACGAGTTAATTTAGAATTAATTCGTTAGCGACTTCCGTAATAATTTTTCGAGGCATTATTATTTAATTAAATTAGATTTAATTACGTTGCGACGGAAAATTCGTTTAATCAGATTAAACGAAACCGGGCCCAAAATGTGTTGAGTAAGCCAACTCAAATTTTGAATTTAAAGTGGTGGGACCCACTTTACTTACATCAACCTTTTGACACTTGATGTGAGTAGTTGGCTACATTTAATTGTGATGGAAATTGTTTGAAAAGTAATTGGATTATTTTTAAAACATATACCAACCAAGTCAACACACACACTTTTGGATTAAGTGTGAACTATTCACTCTCTCCTAAACTCTCTCATTTGGCCGAAACTTAGCTCCTTGGAGGAGAAAATTTTTCTTTCAATTTTTGTTCAAGCTAGCACTTAAGGAGAATCAAGGTGATAGGGAAACTCACCCGAGAGTATGGAACTCGATTTCAAGCTCCGAAGCTTCCAACACATCCAACAAAGAAGAAAAAGTTTTGAAATCTCCTCAACCAATCAATGTGAGTATTCCGCAACTATCTTGATAATTCACACACGAATCACTCTTAGACGATCTTGGCATGTTCTAGGAACACTAACAATGGTATCAGAGCGATCTAAGTTTGATTTGAAAAATCTAGGGTTCTAAACTTTAATTTGGGTTTTTTTTGTGATTGGAGCATGAAATTCCTAAATTGATTGTTGGGTTATGTTTGTATAATGTTGAATTGGATTTGTGCATTGTTGGATTTGTGAAATATTGATTAGATAAAAAAATCCACAAATCCTAAGCATGGCTGAAAATTACCCCTAGGTTGCTCATGGTGATTTTTCGAAAATTAGCAATTGGATATGTTAATTGGCATGAAATGTATGATAGATGTTGATTTAATTGGATTGAAATCAAATTGTATGATAATTTACTTGCCAAAACCGTGAGTATGAAGCATGTAATGAATTGTTTTGCTTCAATTTATGTTGGACATGAATTGGAATTAAAGAGCATAATTAAATGGATTAATTAAATATTTTGGAAACATTAGGTTAGTTAATTAATTGTGTCAATTACACTTAAATTAGATTAATATGTAATTTGGAATGATATTAATTTAATTTATTGTATTTGGGCTTAATGGGTTTGGTTGTGCCAAGTTTGGTTTAGGATAATTGGTTGGATCCAATTGGGCCTAAAACCATTTCCATAAAGTTCAAATATGATAATTGGGCCTTTAAAATTTTAATTGGGCCTAATGGGCCTAGATTGATTTTTGGAATATGATGATTCCTAATTGGGCCTTGGCATATTGGGTTTGACCCATAATTGACAAAGCCCATGCCTTAAGAATTAATTGAAAGCCCATTGGACTTTAATTGAATAGTATTAAATACTAATTGGGCCTTTGAGACCCGTTAAGATTGGATTTGGAATCCAAATCTAAAAGGCACTATTGAAAGTATAATTATTTAATTTGAAATTAAATATGAATTAGTATTAAATATAATTTAAATTGGATTTAAAATTGTAGTTCGATATAATTCAAGAATACGTACTTTGAGTATTTATTCTTAAACGAGTAGGACTCGCGCAAATCAAATCGTTGTTTGAACATTGGATGGTCACTAATCAAAGATTAATTAATTGGATTAGATTGATTGATAACATGCTTTGTGTGAATACTTGGATGTATGAATGAATAATGTATATCGAATGGATATTAGAAGGGTGAGGGCAATTTTGGAAATTGTTGAAATAAATTTAGAATTTATTAAATTGGACCTGCGTGTCCAGCCTATTACCTCTTTTCTCATTGTATTTCTCTTCTCACCTATTCCCCTCAATGTAAATGAGGTTTCTTTAGAAGTATTATGTAATTAGGTAGAAGTATGAATATTGCTAGCGGGAGAGAGGAAATGGAAAGATTTGTTCTAGGAACAAAGTTTGTTATATATCCATCTGAATATCATTATTATTTTATCGCGCCTTATTATGCTTTTAGAATGCATGCTTAAGGGTGTATGATGAGACCTAATTAAAGATAATAAATTGGTTGCCAATTTACGCGAAAACCCTCATTTTATATTAAGCGTTTTTCCTTCCATTGAGTGATTCTCGCTCAAGATCCAAGATTGGCATTGGTTTGTTGGCCAAAGTCAAGACATTTTTCCATCGCAGATGTGTTTGAATCATGAAGGCTTTGCTCCATATCGTACAAGTTGTGATTTATTGGCCAAAGTCAAGGTCACTTCTTGTTCATCGGCCTCGATTACGAAGCTTTCCCACTGTCAATGGGTCACGCTTAACTGGTTTCATTAAGCTTGTTGAGCCAAAGCCAAGGCTTAGTTGATTCAGAGGAAAAAGGTTAGGCAATATATTGGATATATTGGCATATATTGGATATATGTTTCGGGCTTGGATGTCCACCTACTGGATCTAGAATTGGATGTGATCCAATTGATCTTAGAGATCTACCTAGTTAAGTTTCATACAATTTGTTGGTCAAAGTCAAGGTTGTGTGTTATTTAACGGGATCCTAGCCCACTAGGAAACTAGTTTTCCCGAGTACTCCACTGAGGGTTAGAGGCTCGCCGAAAAATAGTGGGAGGTAAATATTAAATTTGCAATTTCGTTTAACTACTTGCCAATACGCGCTCATTTCATTTTTCGTCATTAAAAATTTATATATATTAGTTGGACTAATATTCAATTGTTGTTTTAATTAAACAGTTGGACTGTAGATAAACTACTTCATTTATAGTTGATTATATAATTGGATTATAGTAATCAATATATTTGAATTTAACCAATCAAATAGTAGTTGATTATATAGTTAGACTATAGTAATCATTATATTCGATTGTACCCGAAATCGTTGATTGGATAGTTGGACTATTGTAATCAAGATAACTGAAAGATTGGCGTTTAAAACATAATCCTGGGTGAAAATGTTTTTAAGCGGCTTCAATTTTCAAATTGGAAATAGAACCCCAGGATAGTCCTGGGAGCCGAGAAGTTACTTTATTTGATAAAGTGACATCTCGGGCCTGAGCCCGGAGTTGAGCAAATAGTGGAGCATGAGCTTTGGAAGACTCATGGTGATGATAATTTTAGTGCTCAATCAGTTATGATTGCCGCAATGACTCCTTAATTTCTTCGTCAGAACTAAGGATTAGATCATTATAGTATGATATTGAAATTGAAGGATCTTCATAGATCTATTCTTAGATCTTAGAAGTACTAATTGCAATAGAAAACTCTTGGAGAGTTAATGGTTATGCTCAATGAGACAGAGCCAGAGCTTGCATAAGGGCAAGAAACGCAAGGCGCATCTTACTCCTACATCCCAGAAGGCCAAGGCTTGGCCGAAGGCTTCTAGGGTGTGAAGAAAATGGCAAGGCTAAATCATCACAGTTTTCTGGGAAGACAAAGGACATATCCCAAGATGTCTGCCTAAACTGTGGAAAACGGGGTCACTGGAAGCATGACTGCCGTATGGACAAGGTAGACATGAAGGAAGTGAAGACGAGCAAGGCTCCGACTTCAGGTATGTTTGTTATAAACATGTCCACTGCTGGTTTTAAAATTGGATTTTAGATACTGGATGTGGTACATACATATGTACTGATTTGCGGGATCTGCTGATTAGCAGGATACTGGCTTTAGTTGAGATCGACCTATGAGTCAGAAACATGACGAGAGTCGCTGTTTTGGTTGTGGGAACCTAAGTTTTGGAACTGCCCTTTGAGCATGTACTTAAATTAGGAAACTGTTATAATGTACCTAGTTTGACTAGAAATATTATCTCTATATCTAGTGTAACCCGTTGCGGGTATACCTTTATGTTCCAGAACACTGGGTGTTTTATTTATAAAGATGATATTGAGATATACACATTAGATGTGAATAACAATATTTATATTTTGAATATAAATGAATCTCAAACATAAAATATGACAAACAAAAGCTCAAACTTTATGAATCTATTGAGACTTAAAATTGGCATTGTTGTCTGAGACACATTAACAAGATTCGTATATCCACACTTTCGAAGAGTGTATACTAGGACGGTTTTTATTCTAATTCAAATGATGTCTATGAATCTAGTTTGTTAGGCAAAGTGCCTAAAACACCTTTTACTTGGTAAAAGTGCAAGTGCCACCGATCTGTTAGCCGTCGTTCATAGTGACGTAAGTGGGCCCATGTCTAGCTAGGCTAGAGGTGGACATGAATACTTCATAACCTTTACGGATGTGGCATCGCGTTACGATCATGTGTATCTCATGAAACACAAGTCAGAAACTTTTGAGTAATTCAAAGAGTTTCGACACGAAGTAGAAAAATAGACCGGCTAAGTTTTAAAACATTACGGTCGGACCGTGACAGATAGTACTTAAACAAATTGAAAGAGTATGGTATTCTTTCACAGTGGACTCCTCCCGGGACACCTCAATTTGACGGTGTGTCCGATCAGAGAAACCGAACTTTGTTGGACATGGTAAGGTTAATGATGAGTCTCTCTGAGCTACCAATTTTCTTCTGAGGATACGCATTAAACAGTGCAATA
This sequence comes from Zanthoxylum bungeanum, assembly GCA_019454045.1. Classification (NCBI taxonomy): domain Eukaryota; kingdom Viridiplantae; phylum Streptophyta; class Magnoliopsida; order Sapindales; family Rutaceae; genus Zanthoxylum; species Zanthoxylum bungeanum. The sequence continues at coordinate 38,925 of SKCR01048085.1, forward strand.
CTTATTTTGAATAAGGTTTCATGAAAATCTGTTAGACAGACTTCATATTAGATATGAACAGGAAAGAAACCGGGTTTCTCATTCCTGAAGATTTGGGAATATTGGGCATACGCTAAATGTTTGGATGATACCAAACTAGAACCCAAATCGGATAAGTGCCTAATTTGTAGGTTGTCCTAGGGAAACCAAAGTATAGTACTTATATAACTCACAAGAGAACAATGTAATTGTTGCTCTCCATGCGGTTTTCCTAAGAGAAATTCCTATATGCAGTGGTAAGTGGGAGGAAAGTAAAACTCGATGAAAATAGAGTAATACTGTTTCGGGCACCAAGTCCTCACGGAACACAAACAGTTCATCAGGGATGAAACTGTACCAATAATCTTTGAATACACAAGAACCGCGTAGGTCGGAGAGAGTTAGAAAACAACTTGGGAGGTATGGGTTTCTGATATCACCTCATGTAGATATCAATCTTATTGAGGAAGACGAACCGACTACGTATGAAGAAGTGATATAATATATCGACTCCTTTTATGGAAAAGTGCCATGATATCCGAAATGGATTCCACGTATACCAACCAAGTTTGGACACTAGTTGATGTACCGGAAGGAATTATGCCTATTGGTACTATATGAGTCTTCAAGGAAGACAAATATGGATGGCAACATACAAATGTACAAAGCTAGGCTTATACAGAAAATGGTATCGTCATCAACATGGTGTTGATTACGATGAAACTTTTTCACATGTTGCCATGATTAAGTCCATTCGGATAATGTTTGTTAATGTTGCATATTTCATTTATGAAATATGGCCGCTGAACGTCAAAATCGGTTTCCTTAAACGGAAACCTTTTGGAGGATGTTTGTATGCAACATCCTGACGGTTTTTTCGTACAAGACATGCAAACAAGGTTTGCAAGTTAAATCGATCCATTTATGGATTGAAGCAAGCATTGTGTTCTTGGAACCAGCGTTTTGATAAGATCACAATGGTATATGATTTTATTCAAAACGAAGATGATTCTTGTGTATATAAGAAGGTTAGTGGGAGCGTACTGACAATGAATGTCCTATAAGTTGATGATGTATTGCTTCTTAGCAATAACATTCCCATAATATAATCGGTGAAAGTTTGGCTTTCATTAAAATTCTCCATGGAATACCTAGGAGAAGCAGGCTTTATTCTAGGAATAAATATCTACTGGGATAGATCTATAAAGCTGCTGACAACCCTCCCAGAGCTAGTACGTTTTTGAGATGTATGTGACCTGCTGTCTCATATGCTTTGAGCATATGTAGACGCTATAAGGCCAATCCAGGTGATGGTCACTGGATTGATCTAAAGAACATCATTGAGTATCTTAGACGAACTAAGGATGCTTTCTTAATTTATGGAGAATGAGAACTTGAGGTAACTGGGTTCACCGTTGCAAGTTTCCAAACCGACAAAGATGACTTTAAGTCGCAATAAGGGTACGTAATTTAGTTTGAATAACGGAACAATGAGCTGGAAATCTTCCAAGCAAGATAATGTTGTCGAATAAATAACAAAAGCGGAACATTACAGCAGTTGAGGCAGCAATAGAAGCATTTTGGATCTATATAATCCTAATTGGATTAGGAGTAGTTCTGTTAGCAGCTGAGCTAAGCTACAACACAGGCTAAAGAACCACAGTCTCATCAACGATCCAAGTATATACTTCGACTATATCATCTGAATCATTCGATCATACATCGTGGCGATGTGATGATCGAATAAAACGCATCAGATGATAACATTGTAAATACATAGTGGATGTGA
>SKCR01048086.1:0-40421 GCA_019454045.1 Zanthoxylum bungeanum
ACAATGACGGTAGTGGAAGAATACCTAGTAAGTAAAGATAAAGTGGGTAACTATAAGGTTTTATAGTATCAAAATGCAACTAAAGATCCATTACGAGTTAGTTCACATGAGTCATATAAGTACCCAGCCCTAGTCTAAGTTGACCAAACCACTACGGGTTTGGGACGGCTTCAGCCACGGTTATTGGTGGTTTGGTAGATGTGCATAATGGTATGGAATCGATGAGATAAGTTACTACAGAGTTATAATTAGCATATGAAGTGAATTCTTAAGGTATGTCATGTGTACGTTTATTTGGGTGATGACCATTGACAACACTAGACTTTGGAGAATAAGTCAGTGATGAGCAGCGAAACCAGACTTACAGTAGCAATGAAAATAAGGGTATGAATAAAAGAATGGATTATAGTCGGAATTGAATCGCCAACGTTCCCGTCTATATCAAGAGTACAGTTTAAGTAAAAATGTCCATATAGTTTAGCTCCCAGTGAAACTACCAGACCCAACTTGCTTAGTACAAACCTATTAGGTGAACATTGATAGAGGATAAAGTTATATAAGGAGTAATACCTTGCACCACAAGAACCTAAGTTATATAGATAAGCTGAGGCAAGAGAATCGTAGTGATGAACTAGTAAGCAGCCTAGTACAAAAGTGGATGTATATATCTTTCGGAGTTAAAGCCAAAGTAAAAGAACCCAGTAAGAGAAGTGCAAATACCTACAGAGATAAAAGAGCCGTAAGTAAAGTTGAAAAACCTAACCCTATAGTTATATGGAATACGTAAAAGGACATTGAGTTCTTAGTAAGAAGATTCTTAGAATATATCTTTTTATGGAATTAATATAAGAAGTCTTGATAGTCAAGAAATAGAAGGACTAGACATAAACGACAAACCTAGAATCATTCAGAACTAATAACTTATGCGGGTAATGGGCTAGAATAAACAGAGTATAATGAAAGATTTATGAATGAGACTACTTGGGGCATCATAAAGATTTTAGCATGGCCATAGTGTAAAGTAACCAGCAGATGTTATAGGAACATGATGAAGAGTCCCCCTCTTGATTAAGAATTTAGAAGTACAAGGTATGAAACAAAAGCCAAGATTAGGAAAAGACTGAGTTGAGCGTGAGTTAGTTTATAGGGAAGTTAGAGTTCTAGCAGGTAATGCAAGATGGTTTCGAGTATGAAATCAGTTGAGGCCGATGGTCTGGAGATAGGCCGTGAACCCGGGGGTCTATGGTGAGATCCCAAGTTTAGAAAGGATTCGAGGACGAATCATATTTAAGGAGAGGAGAATTTGTAAAGATCAGTAGTTTTTACTACTGTATACAACTATACTATTTCTAAAAGGACGAAGGCACATAAAATAAATTAGATTGATACTCAAATATATTCATGGAATGACTTTTGGGATAATCAGAAAAATCCTTGAAGTCCCGGGACGAGACTGCATAGAGATCCCTTTGGACAGCCCGTGGTATTTAGGGCGTAACATTTTCATATGAACTCAAATTTTAATGAATTTTATATCTCCGGAAAGCTGAAATCGAGATCTACGACTTTTGCGTTGAAAAGTTTTCCAAATGCAGACCAGAAATAGGATAAAAATGCAAGCCAAAAATTCGGATGAATGGTAATTTCGGACCCAAATGGAAAAATCTCAAAATTTCACCATTTTTCTACACTCTTCAATAGTATTCTTTATATCAATTGGGTCCTACTATATAAAGGGGTCTACTATTCATTATTTGGAAAATTTGGGAAAAAGTAAGAAGAATGAGACGTGAGGGAGAGAAGAAAGAAAGAAAAGAAGAAAGAGAAGAAAGAAAGGAAGAAAAGAAGAAAGAAGAAGAAGGAGAAGAAAGAAGAAGAAAGTCAAATGGATAAAAGAAGAAGGAAGATGGAAGCCATCATGGAGGATGAAGAAGATCCAATAAAATAAGGTAAAAAGACTTAACCCATGAACTTGATTTTTAATTTTTACAAGTATAATGATAGAGTATGGGTGTTAGGATGACTAGTAAGGGTAGGTGATTGAGTGGAGATGATGATTATTATGTGATTAAATATATGAATTGAAAGTTATTAAGTTTTGGGTTTAATCTTTTATGGAATATGTGAATAGATTAAGGTTGGGTGTTAGTGAAATGATGATTTGGTTTATGTAGAATTGGATGATATATGACGTTTTGAGTATTGATTTTGGTATGTAGAATTGAAATTGAAGAAGAAAAAGGGGGCAGAATCTTGGAAACCCATGTCGTGACGCGACGCTGAAGGACCTTGATTCTGGAAAAACAGCGACATGATTATGGACGATGCGCGCCGCGATGCGCAAGGGTTTACATCTCGACGCGGTACACAAAATTTCCCCGAACAGTTCTAAACCCCCAATTCTATCATAGCGAATTAGAGACCACCCTCAAGGTCTCTTATCAGTTTGTAAACATATCCTATATCAAATTATGATCATCATAAGCCTCATGTATAGAATATATATAGATGTATCCTTAAGTATTGTGAAGTATCGAGGAATATTCTACAACATTGAAGCTAATTAAGTTCCCAATCATAGGTTTGTTGGATAATTATGACCCATAGCATCACTATTTGTACAGAACATGGCGTTGTTGCACAAATAAACTATGTGACAAAGGAAATTGCTGTTTTATCATTTGTAATTGGATTACTAAGATATATAAATGATAAAAGTCCATATGATTACTTCCAGATTAATACGATATGAGACAGTATCAATCCATGAAGGTTTAATCATTAAAACATCCCTAGTCGTAGTATTATCGAGATTGGACATCGATAATGCATAATAGACTAGTATTGCACTTGTGCGCATTGTGGGAGCATAACAGCATAGTTCTCATATATTTAAGTATTGGATACTTATGCAAGTGTGATAGGAGGTTGTGTTTACCGATGATACGGGAATAGCTTTGCTCTGGATAGACCCCTCGGAATTCCATTGGAAGTATGATTATGTGTCTATGGGAATCCGAATCAGGGTAGGTGTATTTGGTCTTAACCTGAGACTTGCATCGCTAACACTTGCGACAATCAATATACTTTTATTTTAGTCGTCCGGGGTTTTAACAGATTCTGTGTACGCCTCTTCTGGGTATACTGAGAATCGTAGTGTATTGGGTGTGATGTCAAGATGGAAGTATCACTCCAGTCATATAGAGATGATGATCACGTAGGATACGGAACTAGTACTCTTAAGTACTACAGTCATCAGGATAATATGACTAGGTCATGATTATCCGATTATAGAGACTAGTTACTAGAGATCTGATATATGCTTCGTACGGGGCAGACACAATTCTAGCCCAAGGCCTAGCATGTGATATCGATACTGGATCGCAATATGAAATACTACGTATACTACGCCTGAAAAAGATTATATATTCCTTAAAATAATATTTCTGGAGAATTGGGTAGGCACGGTGCTTTGTTAGAAGCCAACCAAGTCTTGTAAATCGGTAAGAACGTGGTACCGGTTACGCACGTGTTCGGATAGTCCGACGACCGAATTTACTGCCAACATATCCAGGAATCTCATGGGTCACTTCCCGAAGATTCACCGATGACGTATGACTGGAACATAATTAATCTGTGATTAATTATAAGAGAGAGAAAAATTAATCTAGGATTAATTACAGCAAGAATTTATCTGGGATAAAATTCCAATAGAAGAGAAAGAACGATTAATTCAGAATTAATCGGTAAAATAATATATTCGAGATATTAAGTGAAATTAGATTTCATAACGGAATTGAAATTGGATTTTAATTCGGGCGAAAGAATTAATTTAGAATTAATTCGCGAGCGACATTAGTAGTAATTTTGCTAGGCATAATTATTTAATTAAATTTGATTTTATTACGTCGCAACGGAAAATTCGTTAATTCAGAATTAACGAACCCCAGCCATAATGTATTTGCGGGCCCACTTGAATTTTGAATTCAAGTGGGGCCCACATGTCACATCACTTGTCTTTCTCATCACTTTTTGTGATGGAAGTTAGTGTGATGTGATGATAACTTGTTTCTTACACAAGTGTCAAGTTTGATGGACTTTTACCGAATATTTGATTTTGGAAGTTACACATTCACTCTTCCTCTTCCCTCTCTTATTTTTGGTGTGAACATTAGCCAATTTTCTCTCCTTTGGGCGTGAACCTAGGGTTCATTTTCTTTGATTTTTGATTCAAAAATCTAAGATGCTAGCACACAAAGAATTATTCAAAGGTGATAGGGAAACTACTCCCATGAGTTTGGAATTCATTCAACAAGCTTGGAAGCTCAACATACATCAAAGAGAGGAGCTTGGAGCAACTTCTCAAAGGAAAAGTTTTGAACTCTACACCTACATCCATTCCGATCATTGTAAGTATTTCCGCTACTTCTTTGCATATTCACATGATTTTATGCTTAATGATCTTGGATTTTGTTCTTAGAGAACCCATCAATTGGTATTAGAGCCAAATTAAGCATGAAATGAATTAGGGTTCTTAATCTTGAATTTGGGGATTTTTGATTTGAGCATGATTTAATCAAATTGTTTGTTTGAGTATGCTTAGATAATGATAACTTAGAGTTATGCATGATCAATTTTATGAAAAATTAATTGGATTAATTTTCCCCAAATAACTAGGCTTGGCAGAATCTATAGGACCCATGTAGCTCTTGGTGATTTTTGATTTTAGACCATTGGATGTGTTTAAAATACATGGATATATTGATTTTCGATTTAATTGGATTGAAATCAAAATTAATGAAAAAAAATCATTAATTGCCGTGAGCTATTGGAAGCATGTTGGGATTGATTTTGCTTCAATTTATGTTGGACATAAGTTGATTAATTAAATCATGATTAATTAGTGTAATTGGTGTTTTGGAAATATTAATTTAACTAATTAATTATGGCTAATACACTTTAATTAAATAATTATGATATTTGGAATATTGTGATTAAATAAACTAGCCTTTAATTTTGAATTGGGCTAATGTTGTTGTATTTGGGCTTAATGGGCTTGGTTGGGCCAAGTTTGGTTTAGGATAATTGGTTGGATCCAATTGGGCCTAAAACCATTTCTATAAAGTCCAAATATGATAATTGGGCCTTTAAAATTTTAATTGGGCCTAATGGGCTTAAATTGATTTTATGGCACATAGGATGATTCCTTTATTGGGCATTGACATTTGGGTTTGACCTATATTGGCCAAAGCCCATGCCTTAAGAAATTAATTGAAAGCCCATTGGACTTTAATTGAATAGTATTGGATACTTATTGGGCCTTTGAGACCCATAAAGATTGGATTTGGAATCCAAGCCTAAAAGGCACATTTAAAGTGTAATTATTTAATTTGGAATTAAATATAGAATTAGTATTGAATACAAATTAAATTGGATTTAAGATTGTAGTTCGATATAATTCAAGGATTCGTACTTTAAGTACTTATTCTTAAACGAGTTGGACTCGCGTAAATTAAATCGTTGTTTGAACATTGGATGGTCATTGATCAAAGATTAATTAATTGGATTAGATTTATTTATAACATGCTTTGTGTGAATACATGGATGTATTGTATGAATAATATATATCTGATGGATATTAGATGGGTGAGGGCAATTTTGGAAATTGTTGTAATAAATTTAGAATTTATTAAATTGGACCTACGTGTCCAACCTTTATCTCTTGATTCTTTGTAATTCTCTTCTCACCAATTCCCCTCAATGTAAATGAGGTTTCTTTAGAAGTATTATGTAATTGGGTAGAAGTATGAATAGTGCTAGCCGGGGAGAGGAAAGTGATAGATTTGTTCTAGGAACAAATTGTATTATATATCCATCCGTATATCATTATTAATTTATTTATCGCGCCTTATTATGCTTTTAGAATCCATCCTTAAGGGTGTATGATGAGACCTAATCAAAGATAATAAATTGGTTGCCAATTTACGCAAAAAACACTCGACAAATATTAAGCGTTTTCCTTCCATTGAGTTATTCTATCTCAATATCCAAGATTGGCATTTGTTTGTTGGCCAAAGTCAAGACCTTTTTCCATCGCGGATGTGTTTGAATCATGAAGGCTTTGTTCCATATCGTATGCCTTGGGCAAGTTGTGATTTGTTGGCCAAAGTCAAGGTCATTTCTTGTTCATCGGCCTCGATTACGAAGCTTTCCCATTGTCAATGGGCCACGCTTAACTAGATTCATTAAGCTTGTTGAGCCAAAGCCAAGGCTTAGTTGATTTAGAGGAAAAGGTTAGGCAATATATTGGATATATTGGCATATATTGTATATATGTTTCGGACTTAAAGGTCCACCTACCAGATCTAGGAATTGGATGAGATCCAATTGATCTTAGAGATCTACCTAGTTAAATATCATACAGCTTGTTTGCCAAAGTCAAGGTTGTGTGTTATTTAACGGGATCCTAGCCAACTAGGAAACTAGGTTTCCCGAGTACTCCACATAGGGTTAGAGGCTCACCGAAAAATAGTGGGAGGCAAGTATTAAATTTGCAATTTCATTTAGATACTTGTTAATACACTCTCATTTCATTTTTTGCCATTATTTAAATATAAATATATTAGTTGGACTAATATTCAATTGTTGTTTTAATGGAATAGTTGGACTGTATTCAAACTACTTCATTTGTAGTTGGTTATATAATTGGATTATAGTAATCAATACATTTGAATTTAACCGATCAATTGTAGTTGATTATATAGTTAGACTATAGTAATCATTATATTCGATTGCACTCGAAATAGTTGATTGGATAGTTGGACTATTGGAATCAAGATAACTGAAAGATTAACATTTAAAACATAATCCTGGGTGAAAATGTCTTTAAGCGACTTTAATTTTCAAATTGGGAATAGAACCTCAAGATAGTCCTGAGAGCCGAGAAGTTACTTTATTTGACAGAGTTACATCTCGGGCCTGAGCCCGGAGTTGAGCAAATAGTGGAGCATGAGCTTTGGAAGACTAATGGTGATGATAACTTTAGTGCTCAATCCGTTATGCTTGCCGCAATGACTCATTAATTTCTTCATCAAAACTAAAGATTAAATCATTATAGTATGATATTGAAATTGAAGGATCTTCATAGATATATCCTTAGATCTTAAAAGTACAAAAGAAACTCTTTCGCTCGCGTATGTTAGAGGGTACATCTGTTGAGCACTAGGTTGTTGGACAGTTATGTCCCATAGCATCACTATTTGTACAGATCATGGTGTTGTTGTACAAATTAACTATGTGACAAAGGATATTGCTCTCTTATCATTTGTGATTAGATCACCAAGATGTATAAATGATATAAGGTCCCTGTGATTTGTTCCTGGATTGAGAAGATATGAGACAATATCAATCCACGAAGGATAAATCATTAAATATCCCTAGTCAGAGTATTATCAAGATTTGACATCGATAATGCGTAAAAGACTTTTATTACACTTGTGCGTGTTGTGATGGCACAACGACATAGTTCTCATATATTTGTGTATAGGATACTGATGCAAGTGTAATAGGAGGTTGTGTTTTACCGATGGTACGGGAAACAGCTTCGCTTTGGATAGACCACCTCGGAATTCCATTGGTAGTATAACTACGTGTCTATGGAAGTCCGAAATCAGGGTAGGTGTATTTGGTCTTAACCAGAGACTTGTACCGCTAATACTTGCGACAATCAATATACTTTGGTTTTGGTTGTCCAAGGCTTTAACAGGTTCTGTGTACGCCTCTGCTGGGTATATTGAGAATCATAGTGTGTTGGGTGTGATGTCAAGACGGAAGTATCACTCCAGTCATAGTGGAGATGATGTCAGGTAGGATATGGTACTAGTACTCTTAAGTACTGCAGTCATCGGGATATTATGACTAGGTCATGTATATCCGATTATAGAGACTAGTTACCAGACATCCGACATGTGCTTCGTATGGGGCAAACACAATTCCAGCCCCAGGCCTAGCACGTGACATCCGATACTGGTTTGGAATACACAATACTACATATACTACACCTGATATAGATCGTTATATTCCTGTAAGGAAATTTCTGGAGAATTGGGTAGGCATGGCGCTTTGCTAGAAGCCAACATTGTCTTGTAAATCGGTATAAACGTAGTACTAGGTACTTACGTGTTCAGATAGTTTGACGACCCGATTTACTGCCAACATATCCGGGGATCTCATGGGTCGCTTCCCGAAGATTCACCGATGACGTATGACTCGCACTTTTAATTAATCTGGGATTAATTAGATGAGAGAGGAAATTAATCTGGGATTAATTACGGAGATATTTTATCTGGGATAAAATATCAATTAAAGAGAGAAAATGATTAATTTGGAATTAATCGATAAAAATAATATATTTGATATATTATACGAAAGTGGATTTCGACACGGAATTAAAATTATATTTTAATTCGGCCGAACGAGTTAATTTAGAATTAATTCGTCAGTGACGTGAATAATGATTTTGCTAGGCATAATCATTTAATTACGTCACAACAGAAAATTCGTTAATTTGGAATTAATGAACCCGAGCCCGGGATTGTTTGCGAACGCATTCGTATTTCAAATTCGATTGTGGCACGCAAGTCAAATCAAGCGTCAAATCGCTAGTCGCATCTAGCATCACATCATTCGTCAATCAAGTGATATATGTCTTTCACTTTGAGTGATTGACACCAGTCACTATTCATTGATTGATGTAAGTTGATGGGGGTTGTTGGCATAGTTGCCTTTGACTCTTAAGAAATTTAAAAATAGTATATTGGATTATCATATTCATTCATTGATTGATGTAAATTGGATTTGGGCTTGAAATGTTGTAATTGGGCTTATTGGGCTTGGTTGTACCAAGTTGGGTTTAGGCTAAATTGGTTGGATCCAATTGGGCCCAAAACCGCTTCCATAAAGCCCAAATGCGACTAATGGACCTTTAAAGTTTAATTGGGCCTAATGGGCCTAAATTGATTTCTAGGCTTATGGGGTAATTCCTTGATTGGACTTTGGTTATTGGGTTTGACCTAAGTTGACCAAAAGTCCACGCCTTAAGAAATTAATTAAAAGCCCATTGGACTTTAATTAAATTAATATTGGATATTAATCGGGCTTTGAGACCCGTAACGATTAAATTTGGAATTTAAGTCGTAAAGGTTCGTTAATAAAGTGTAATATTTAATTTAGAATTAAATGGCGAATTAGTATTAAATACAAATTGAATTGGATTTAATTATGTAGTTTAATTTAATTCGAGAATTCGTACTTTGAGTACTTATTCGCAAAACGAGTTTGACTCGCGCAAAATCAAATCGTTGTTTGAACATTATATGGTCATTAATTATCAGATTAATTAATTTGATTAGATTGATTGATAGCATTCTTGTGTGAATACATGGTTGTGATGCATGAATAATGTATATCAGATGGATATTAGATGGGTGGGGCAATTTTAGAAATTGTTGTAATAAATTTGGAATTTATTAAATTGGACCTGCGTGTCCAGCCTATTACCTCATTTCTCATTGTATTTCTATTCTCATCTATTCCCCTCACGATTAAAGGTCCTCTATTTTGAGAGGTTAAAATCCTTTACCATGATGCTTTGCCGCGCCGGATAATGTATATTCGATTGGATGTGAGATATGTTCAATCGGATACACGAAGTCCGATATCGTTGTCATTACTTTTTATATATGTATTGTGTTGTTTGTGCATAGGCTTAGTAAGTGCGATTAAAGGTCCTCTATTTTGGGAGGTTAAAATCCTTTACCACGATGCTTTGCCGCGCCGGATGATGTATATTGGGTTGAATGTGAGATATGTTCAATCGGGTATATGAAGTCCGATATTTTTGTCTTTATTTCTTATATGCATCGTGTTATTAGCGTATGGCTTAGTAAGTGCGATTAAAGGTCCTCTATTTTGAGAGGTTATAATCCTTTACCACGATGCTTTGCCACGACAGATAGTGTGTATTCGATTGAATATGAGATATGTTCAATCAGATACATGAAGTCCGATACCGTGGTCTTTACTTTGTATATGCATTGTGTTATTTGCGCATGGGCTTGATAAGTTGGATTAAAGGTCCTTTATGTCAAGGGGTTAAAAGCCTTTACCACGATGTCTTGCCGCGCTTCTTACTTTGTCATTTATCCTTTTGCATATCATTGCTTTATTTACGCATGCATTACGAAGTTCCATATAGTTATATTTATCTTTCTACGCATTGTAATGAAAAGCGCATGGGCTTATTATTTAGGACTAAAAGGTTCTCCATTTGGGGGAAGAAAAGCCTAAAAGGCTACCTTTACCATGATATTTGCCGCGTCTTTCATCTATTGATTGCATCATCTATCTTTGTCTTGGCTCGATCTATTATCATTTGTGTACCTATGTTATGATAGCATTTGGGCATTCTTTCTCGTGGTATATAGGATGGAAACCCGGACATAAATTTCATAGCCGATTCCGAATGGATGGTAGTACGATCTGTACTCAGGATACAATTCCACGTACCACTTGGAAAAATGCCCACGTGTGTGTTTATGTCAATATTAGTTATCTTCTTTTGCATCACATCATAGCATGTTTACTTTAATGCTTAATTGCCTCATGAATTGTCTTTTTTACATTATGTACCTAGTTGACTCGCTTATTTACGCATGAATATGTAATGGCTATTTGTTTACGTTTCCGCATGTATAAGTATGGTATGTTTATGAAATTGCATGTACGCCATTATTTGATTCGCTTTTATGTGGGTTTGTGTGATTATTGTGCGTTTGCGCTTTCATGAATACAATATGCTTATGAAGTTGTATGTCTGTCGCTACTTTGATTCACTTTCGAGCATGCAGACTTAGATGTAAGATGTATGCAAATTTAGGTGTAAGTTTTATTTTCGTGCATATGAACTTAGAAGCATAATACTCTTGGAAATAGGTGTTGCTTAGGCTTGACTAAATTATTGCACAAATCCTTTCATTACAAGTGACATAAGTAAGGGACCATTCTGAACCCAACGGTTTGAGGTCTTCCCTTGCGAGGAGTGAGTGCGGCCTTAAATCTCATTTTCCCGGTTCACACCGGGTGGCGACTCCATTATTCTCCGGTTTAGTCCCCCGCGGACTACTTTGTACTCCCAACTAGGCCGCGAGCCTAGAACAACATGCGTCACCCAGTTTCTGTGTCCCACAGTAACGCCCTCAGATCCTAGAGCAGGGCTAGGGGGATGGTGATATGTAACGCCCCTAGACCCTAGTTTCAGAGCTTGGGTGGTAGCATAAATCCGCACCCCCACGGCGATACATAACACCCCAAAGTCATAGATTTGCACTGCTGGCTATAGTTAGGCGTATGAGGAGACAGCGATACGTAACGCCCTCATACGTCAAGGTTTTCAGATACAGAATAGTTCACTGTGATCATATTTTCAGTAAACAGATTTTCAAAAATAGTTTTTAGAAACCAGAGTCTCAAAAGCAGTTTTCAAACAGAAAAGTTTTATAACGGAGATTTCAGACAAAGTTTTCAAAACACGTTTTTTTATATGAAGATATTTCTGGAACTATGGTTTTGGAACTAAAACTTTTCACATCAGTTTTCTGTTTTCATCCACTCACTTAGATCGTATAGCGATCTAACCCCCACTCCAGTTTTCATATTTTTCAGGTCTCTCGGAGGACGACTCAGGAAGACGGATACTGATACAGTCACTTGGTTATAGTGTCCACCAGTCGATTCAGAAATATAGTAAGAGTCCAGTCTAAGTCAAGTAAAAGTTTTGTACTAGTATTTGAGATATGTGTCTTTATGTATAAAGTTATTAAAGTTAAGTTATATGCCAAGTTGTAAGATTGGGCCACGGTCCCATATATATATATATATATAATATATATATATATATATATATATATATATATATATATATATATATTATATATATATATATATATATATATATATTTACTTAAAGTAAAAAGAGTATAGTTGTATGGTAGATCAGAGTCAAAGGCTTATGGTGTTAGTGTGGTCTATCCCCTACCGGTGACATCTCCGAGATCGAGGATGTTACAGGATACTTAAACGGAGACAAAACAGCGGCTAAAGTGCTACAATCAGGTTTGTTCTGGCCCACCTTGTTTAAAGATGCTCACTTTTTCATTCTTCAATTTGACAGGTGCCAGAGAACGGGAAATATTTCGAGGAGAAATGAAGGACCTCTTCAAAGCATTCTCAAAGTTGAGATATTTGATTTATGGGGATTGACTTTATGAAACCATTTGTTCCATAATATGGAAACATGTACATCCTGGTCGCAGTAGACTACGTCTCCAAATGGGTTGAAGCAACAGCACTACCATCGAATGATTCCAAAGTGGTTTTACATTTCCTTAAGAAAAATATTTTCACTCGCTTTGGAACACTTCGGGGAATCATCAGCTATGGTGGCACACATTTCTGCAACAGATACTTCGATGCACTCCTAGCCAAATACGAAGTAACTCACAAAGTTTCCACTGCTTACCATCCGCATACAAGTGGTCAGGTTGAAGTCTCCAACAGAGAAATCAAAAGAATCCTATAGAGAACAGTTGGTTCAACAAGGAGGGACTGGTCTACAAAACTGGATGATGCATTATGGGCTTACTGGACAGCTTTCAAGACACGCATTGGAATGTCCCCATATCAAATGGTGTTTGGGAAAGCATGCCATCTGCCTGTTGAGCTTGAGCATAAAGTGTAATGGGCACTGAAAAAGCTGAATTTTGTTCTTCAAGCAGTAGGAGAGAAACGGCTCCACCAATTACCGGCGTAAACACACACGTATAACGCAAGTGCACGTATCGTTCAAGTAGTATAAAAATATCGATCCCACGAGGACTTAATTCCTACTATTGTTACTAATTATTGAATCTACTTATTTACAAGTATCTAATTAAGGTGAGAAGAGAATGATTGCTTTTGGTTGGTTGAATGTGGTTTTGCTAAATAAAATAAAAACAGACTCAAAAGAAAATACTAAGGAAAATAAAAGAAAAGACTCAAGGATCTAGGGTCGTGACTCCAAACAATATTGTTCTTAAGATGAATTGATTCTTTTATATATGTGTAATAAGTCAGTTTGCTAACCTGGAACAAGAAAATATACAAAAGCCTATGTCTATGGTCAGACGCAAATACCTAGTATAACCCAATTGAACCATATGTATATGTCAACCAAATTACATGGATTCATTAAGATCAAGTTCCAATTGTGGCTACCCCCGCCTAACAGGTATATGTAAATCCTGTAAGGAAATCTATTAATGGGTTATCTATCCTCAAGGAAGATCGTTGGCTATTAAATCTTAGGCTGAAACCTAAAATCCCTATGTCTAGTTCATTTTAAGTTTACCACATCAATCTTATTGGTGATCAGATAACAAGAAGCATTAAGCTTAAGACTCAATAAACAAACTAAAGAATTACCCATATAAAGAAAATCAATTATTAAGTATGAATATTTTGTTTCATCACTTCCCTAGAATAAAATAAAATTATGGGTTAGAGGATCCACATTTAATATTTCTTATCTAAGAATCTCACTTATTATAATATATAAATTATTTTATGTTCTACTTTCTCAGGAATTAATAATGTTAAACATTTAAAACCAGCCATATAGGCGGTAATCCATTTAGTCCAATTACACCAGCCATATAGGCGGTAATTATCTGTCACATAAAGACCAGCCATATAGGCGGTAAAGTAATTTATATTTAGACCGACCATATAGGCGGTACTAAATTCTGACATTAATTAATCCGGTTAAATTATAATTTATAAATTATCATTTAGTGAGATTTACCTAGATAATTATATTAAAGGTTTCACCTTTTACCCCAGCGGAAATTTAACTACAAAACATAAAGTAAATAAATAAAATGTTGTAATAAAAACTAAAAATTAAAATACATTATTTTAATATTACAATAATTTACAAAACTAGATGCTTCCTATGAAATCAGGGAAAAATTCCCAAGGAAAGCACACCAAATGAGGTGCTGAAAGCCTCAATTTATAGGCAAATTTACGGGCCAGCGTCGCGACACTAAAGGTCTAGGCGTCGCGATGCCGAGACGCGTTTTCGGTCTACGCGGTTTGACCACGCGTATTTCGTCGGTGCAATCTGGTGATGACTCATGTCACGCGGTGAGATGGAAGTTTCGATCCAATGAGAAGTCGACATGTGGCACATGGTAAGGATTGGTCTAATGAGAAGGCGACATGTGGCACGCGCATTGTCGGCACCATAAGTTTGTGACACGTGTCCCGACGCATGTTAGCGAATCCTCTGTGATGATGACACGTGGCACGACGCATGTTAGCAAGTCAATTTTCTCAGATTTTGACACGTGGACCCGAAGCACGTTAGCATGGTGCGGCGCTTGTTAGGCGTCGCGACTCAGGCAGCTTGCGCGTCGTGACGCGGCCAAATTACAAAAATGCCTTTTTTCATCCTTTTTCACTGTTTTGGCCCCAAATTGCTTCCAATGCTTCCCAAACTTTATTTATCTGCAAAATAATAATAAAACACATCAAAACGTTCACAAAACCCGAGAAACTATACAAATTATTCAGTCAAATGAGTGGGAATTAGTGATATAAATACCACTCATCACACCCCCAAACCTAACATTTTGCTAGTCCTCGAGCAAAACACAAAATAACATAAAAAAAAAATTAACTAAGCCATTTTCGTAGGGATCACGGTTGCATTTAGCGTATGTAACAAGCCTTTAAACCCCTAGGTGTCCCTAATGGAAGTGTTGTAGTCTCGTGAGGGTTTACAGCAATGATATCCATAAACATTTTACAAAATTAAAAATGTAGTAAAACTAATGCACACAAAAGCAAAAAGACAAGAGAAAAGAGAATAAAGAAGTTAGTGACTAATCAAGTGAAACTTTTACTCCAAGTTACCAATTGTTTTGTTTCTTTCTAAATTACCGAATAAGTAAATTCTCTGATTATTTTTACCATTCTCCATATACACAGCCAACACATTATTAATCAATTCATTTTTTCCCACAAAAGTCACAAGTGCAGTTGAGAAGAGAGTAATATTTTTGTCCTAAGGTTCTATCAAAATTCACACCTTTTTGTAGAAAAAGAATAATTTTTTCTGATTTTTCTGATTTTTTCTTTGATTTTTGATTTTTTTTTTATTTATATACAAAATCTTCCATCTATGTAGTGAGTGTTGGGTCGGTGGCTCCCAAACCAGTTGGCTTTAGGGCACCAGATGTTAAGACACCCTACGGACTTAATTACTCAGATTTCAGATATATATATTTTTGCAGCATCTTTGATCCATGTAGCGAGCTTTGGGCTAGTGACTCCCAAACCAGTTGGCTTTAGGGCACTAGGTGTTAAAATACCCTTACAGACTTAATAACTCGGATCTCGGACGTTTTTTTTTACTCCATCACTTTTTGAGATGCTTCCTCCAATTAAAATAGAGCACTGAATATTACAAACTTTTCAATTATTGCTCATGTCCATATGTTACTATGCATGTTGATAATACCTGCTAACTAAGCATATGAAGATCCATTTTAGTCAGTATTATGGAGAATTCACAAATTAAATAATTCAAAAGGAAATAAACAAAAATTAACTTGTTCCGAAATAGGTTTGAGATACGTCTCAGTAGTGAAAACTCATTCCTCAGCTATCACTTACCAATTTCACCTTTTTAGTCAAAATAAAAACACAAAAACGCAAAATATTTTTGTAATTTTTGAAAAAATTTCAATTTTTTTTTGTATTTTTCGAAAAAAAATTTGGACTAAAAATAAAAACAACACACAACTAAAAACAAGATACTGATTAACTAATTCCCTCCCCCAAACCTAAATGAGACATTGTCACCAATGTCTTAAATAGTAGAAGAAGAGTTTAAAAGATAATACCTGGTTAGCTGAAATTCTACAGGAAAAATTACCGATTAAGATCTATGTCTATTTTACGCTTCTTACCGCGATCGCTATCTGACCAGCTCAACTTGTAAAGAATGGGGTCGATTTTTGATTCAAATGCTAGGATTTGGTCAATTAATTCTTCGGCCTTTGTTACAGTCTGGAAAATATCATGTACTGATTTTGTGACGAACTCATGTCTTTTGGCTTCTGCAAGAAATACAAACAGGAAATCGAAAAAATTTTCAATGTTGAGTAATCCAATGGGCTTCCGATGAATGTTCAAGTGCGCCCATGATGCGACTGTGAATATCTCTTCAAACGTTCCAAGCCCACATGGTAAAGCAATAAACGCATCAGCAGTATTTACCATTTCAATGAGTTGTTCAGACATCCCCGAGACAATACGTTCATCTCCATTTGTTTTTCTGATTATATGTTCGTCCGCCAAAGTTTTTGGAATGATTCCCAAAACATGACCGCCACCCTCTTGAACGGATTTTGAAATGCTTCCCATCAATCCAAGATTGCCACCGCCATATACTAGGTGTATATTTCGTTCTGCTATGACTTTCCCCAATTTCTTTGCAGCCTCAATGAATTCTGGTTTATTACCAGAATTGGATCCACAGAAAACACAAATTCGCTTGATTCAGTGCTGTGATGTTGCTTTCAGTTTCTTTCTCTTATTTGGATGTATATCTGGATGTGTCGAAGAGAGAAATGTATAGTTGAATTTATAGAACCTGAAAATGGGTGAGTAATAGTAGCACTAGTACCTGCCAAATTACAATTATTAGATTAACGTTAAAATAAATCATGAAAAGTATAAAAAGTTTTGTTGATGGTGTTTTCAGACACTATGGTATTTAAAACAGCATGACAGGGGTAAAAGGGTAACTCCCTTCTTGGGCAAGATCATTAATACCGACCCGACCCATAGAAAGCCAGTAAAAATGGCCCAAGCACTTTGCAATAAGAAGCCGATCACATTATGGTTACAGACCGACCACAACAGGTAGAGACCGAGCTATTTATGATCGGCAGCCGAGCACTTTGGTATGAATAACCGAGCATTATCAGATCGACAACAGCATTCTCAATTCAAAGGACTATCATGACCGACCTCATGAAGACCGAGCAGATAGCGATACATGCTCGGGAGATGACACCTTATTCTTGCAGATAAGAAGACAATCCTACCTTCACAAGAGATATTGGTGAAAGACAGTGTCCTAGAATGATTGGCGCATTATCTACCTTCTGCTAAGTTTGCTTTCGGTTCCCCCCATAACCAAACAAATTCACTATTGAAGGATGATTACCTCGGGAGTGATATTCCCATATTGCCCTGAGACCAAAATCAGCCGTCAACAGTTGGCGCCATCTGTGGGGACCTCGAAAAAAAAAGCAGTTCACGAGAAAGACAATGGCAGAAGGTGGAAATCATCAATCTTCGGGGAGTCCAGCGATAGACTGGATGAAAAAGGTGGAAGAGAGCATGAAATCCATGATGGATCGGCTGGAGAGAATGGAAGGAACGAACAACGAGAGACCAGACGTCGGAACCAGTCGAAGAAGAAGTGAAAAAGTAGAAGGGAAAAGGGTGATAGATACAAGTGAAGACGATGGACCCAGGAGGAGGGGCCCCTACGGGGTAAAATCCGTAGTTGTAGAAAAAGATTCACAAACAGAGGACACATGGGAAGAAGAAGAAGGAAGACCATCACCAGATCCCTCCTATGATAGTCTCTGCGACTCCAGAAGAGAAGACAGGGAATACAGCGAAGATGTGCGGGAAATTCCAAGACATGAGGAACGCCGCACACGGGGCATTAGACGCACAGAGGGGCACATAAGACCACATGGCGGCACGACCAGTGAGATAACATCTTGGTTAAAAAAGAAGATGACCAAGTGGGGGGTAGGCCTCAAGACCGATGCAAGTGATGCCCGAGACAGTAAGGAGGAATCTCCCCTCACGGAAGAAATAAAATCGGCAAAATTCCCAAAGCGATTCAACATGCCGACCATGGCACCTTACAAATGCCACTCTGACCCAAAATTGCTTTGTCCTGTTGATGGAAGTTCAGGGAGTGGTAGGAGATGCCATCTGTAAAGTGTTCCCCCTAACTTTAGGTGGACCCGGCATCCTATGGTACAGAAGTCTGGCCCCGGGGAGCATCGGAAGCTTCACACAGCTCAAAAGGTCGTTCGTTTGACACTTCAAAGGGGCATGCGTAACGATTGGAGAGTTAAGGCTTATGAAACAAGGACACGACGAGCCCCTAAAAATTTTCATCGAGAGGTACCACAACATGGTACTCGAGGTCGGAGGGTACGAGTCCAAAGAGGCCCTGGAAAGTTTAAAGGGAGCCCTAAGGGTCGGAAGACTATGGACTCACCTAAGAATCCAAGACACACCAGATTATGCCACCACTCTAGAGGTAGCCCGGAAATTTGTCTTGTTAGAAAGCGAAGAAAAGATCTCCCGAAGGGGGACAGCCATTCGAGAAAGAACAACAAGAACAGAGGCCCCCCGACGACCGGACATGGAGTTCAAAAAATTCAATCCGAAACCCAAAGAATTCAAACCAATACCTCGAAGAGATCAGGAAAGAGGGGTCGCGACCCAGATGAATCATGTAATCCGAGAAGAAGCATATATTCCCCTGAGCAAGCCACCATGGCAAATCATCATGGAAATAAAGGAAAAAGGCCTCTTGATAGAACCCGGCCTCAGGAGATTCCCCGCAGATAAAAGGAACCATAAGTCTTACTGCATACATCATAATCTGAGGGGGCACACAACAAACGAATGCAAGGATCTGCGGGAACAGATGGAGGACCTAGCCCAAAATGGGTATCTAAATAATTATATCAACCATGAGTCTATGGCTGCCAGACAGAGGGCACGAAGCCGGCAGGTGAACATCATCGCAGGAGGGAAAACATTGGCCGGAGACTCTAACCAGTCAAGAAAAAGCTATAGCCGAATACAGGGGACGGAAGTGCTGGAAACGAAAAGATCCCCAGTACCACGAGGAAATCGGTCGGTACCCATAATGTTCACCGACGAGGACGCTCGAGGGGTGAGTTTCCCCCATGATGATGCGCTAATAATGAAAGCTACAATCAGCGACACAGAGGTAGATAGAATCCTAGTAGATCCCGAAAGCGCGGTAGACATAATCTCCAATGAAGCTTTAGAAAGCCTGGGAGTGGAGTACATAACCCTAACTAATGACGGCACCCCCTGTACAATTTTAGAGGCTCAACGGTCATCCCGATGGGGAGAATATAACTGGCAACAACCATCGGAACTCACCCCAGGACCCGGACAGTTATGGTAAACTTCACTGTGGTGGACTGCCTGAGCAGTTACCAAGTCATTATCGGCCGACCTTTTATGATGAAAACAAAGGCTGCGATGTCATGCTATCACTTAAAACTAAAGTTCCCCACCCGGGAAGGGATTGGAATCGTGTGCGGGAGTCAGAAGATAGCCCGTAGCTGCTTTGCCACTCTCTCACGAGACACCATCTGCATTGAAGAAGGCACCAAGAAGAGGCAGAGGGGCGAGAATGAGAGGAAAGAACCAGGTCCCCGCCCGGATAAAGTTGCCCGGCTAGGAACAGCCGAAGAGTTAGAAGAAATAAAACTGTTCGGACTGAAAAAAGGCATAAAGATAGGGGAAACTTGGACGAAACCCTAAAAAAGGGCCTGCTAGAATGTCTACGGGAATACCCCGACATCTTCGCGTGGGGACACAATGACATGCCCGGGATTGACCCAAAATTCATCAGTCACCGCTTAGCAGCAAACCTGTTACTAAAACTGGTCAAACAGAAGAGAAGGATCTTCAATCAAGAATGGTCCAGAGCGGTGGCATCCGAGGTGGAAAAACTGTTAAAAGCTGGCTTCATCAGAGAAGTAAAGTACCCCGAGTCGGTGTCAAACGTAGTGTTGGTAAAGAAGTCCAATGGAAAATGGAGGATGTGTGTAGATTTCACCGACCTCAATAAGGCGTGTCCAAAAGATAGCTTCCCTCTACCAAACATAGATCAATTGGTAGACGCAACTGGCTGCCAAGGACTACTAAGCTTCATAGATGCCTTCTCAGGGTACAATCAGGTCAGGATGCATCCTGCAGACGAAGAGAAAACCACTTTTATCACCGATCAAGGACTGTACTGCTACAAAGTAATGCCTTTCGGACTGAAGAACGCAGGGGCGACTTTTCAAATGTTAGTAAACAAAATTTTCAAACCACTCATCGGCACTTCAATGTTGGTATATGTGGAAGACATGATAACAATGTCCAGAGAACCAAGAGATCACGTAACTGAACTAAAGAAAACCTTCGAGTTGTTGAGAAAACACAATTTAAGACTCAATCCAGAGAAGTGTGCATTCGGAGTGGCCTCAGGAAAATTTCTAGGCTACATGGTGAGCTCCCGAGGCATATAAGCCAACCCCATAAGATACAAGCCGCGCTAGATTTTATATCCCCCAGAACAATTAAAGAGGTGCAAGGTCTAACAGGCAGGGTCACCGTGCTCAACCGATTCATCTCTCAGGTGACCGAAAAATGCCACCCCTTCTTCAAAGTCATCAAGAAGCTCAAAAGGGGATCGACTGGACACCGGAATGTGAGGAGGCCTTCCAGCAGCTAAAAAAATATCTAGCACAGCCCCCACTCCTGGCTAAACCTCTCATAGGAGAGACATTATACTTGTACTTGGCTGTTTTAAAACACGCAGTGAGTTCGGTATTGGTGCAACAGGCCGACCAGATCCAGAGACCGGTATACTATGTCAGCAAAGCTCTATTGGATGCAGAGACCCGATATCCCGTGCATGAACTGTTGGTTTCTATAATATGTCCCAAGGAAAGATTAAGCATGTGAAATACAACAATGAATATATATAAAAGATGAAGTATGGCGGAATCATACTTACCAAGCTTTTGTGATGTAGAAAATAAAGCCAAGATGGAAGCTCCAAGGTTGATGATTTTCGGCCAAGGGAGACAAGATGTGGAAAGCTCCAAGCTTTGTGTATTCCAAGCTCTATGATGGTTTCCCTATCACCTCTTTTGATCCCTTGAAGGTGCTAGCCTTGCATGTGAGAAGATGTTCCAAACAACCACACTATCTTCAAGCTTTTGGCAACCAAAATGAAGAAGATGAAGACCAAAAACTGCATGCAGTTTTCGGAAATGTGAGAGAGAGAAGAGAGATTTTTCTAATTGATTTTTGATACCAAAAATCAATTTATATTTATGCCATAATATTTATTAAATAATAATAAATCTATGACACAAACCATGCAAAGGCTTAGAGTGTCAAACACTCAAATTCCATGCATAACAATTGAGTGTATTATACACTATCACCATGCAATGCATTATCAATAAAATAATACATATAATGACATGTGTCATATGGCCCCACACGTTTCCAAATGAAAGCGGGCCCACGTGCACTCACGCGTTCGGGTTCGATATTTCCGAAATACCGAACTTGCGTCGCGACGTTAATTAAATCGAATTTAAATAAATAATCGCGCCTAGCGAAATTATTATTTACGTCGCTAACGAATTAATTCTAAATTAACTCGTATGCCCGAATTAAAATCTAATTTTAATTTCGCGTCGAAATCGAATTTCAATTATTATATCGAATATAATAATTTTATCGATTAATTCCAAATTAATCGTTCTCTCTCTAAATAAGGCACTTTATCCGAGATAAAGTTTCTCCGCAATTAATCCAAGATTAATTAAGTCCGAATCAAATATCATAGGTGAATCTTCAGGAAGCGACCCAAGAGATCTCCGGATATGTTGGCAGTAAATACGGCCGTCGGATAATCCGAACACGCACGTACCTCGTACTACGTTCTTACCGATTTACAAGACAAGGTTGGCTTCTAGCAAAGCGCCATGCCTACCCAATTCTCCAGAAATATTCTTATAGGAATATAAGATCTATATCAAGCGTAGTATACCGTAGTATTGCGTACATCGATCCAGTATCGGATGATCACATGCTAGGCCTGGGGCTGGAGATGTGTCTGCCCCGTACGAAACATATATCGGACATCAAGCAACTAGTCTCTTTAAATCGGACAATCCTGACCTAGTCATATTGTCCCGACGGTTGCAACCTTTTATAGAGTACTAGTTCTGTGTCCTGCGTGATCATCACCTCCATATGTCTGAAGCGATATTCCATCTTGACATCACATCCAGTACACTACGATTCTCGATAAACCCAGAAGAGGTGTACACAGAACCGGTTAAGGTCCCCAACCACCAAAACCAAAGTTTACCGATTGTCGCAAGTACTAGCGATGTAAGTCTCAGGTTAAGACCATATACACCTACCCTGATGCGGCCTCCCATAGACACCTAGACATACTACCAATGGGATTCCGCGGGGTCTATCCAGAGCGAAGCTGTTTTCCGTACCATCGGTAAAACACAACCTCCTATCGCACTTGCATAAGTATCCAATACTTAAATATATGAGAATTATGCCGTTGTGCCCTCACAACGTGCACAAGCGCAATACTAGTCTATTCCGCATTATCGATGTCCGATCTCGATAATACTCCGACTATGGATATTTAATGATTAAACTTTTATGGATTGATACTGTCTCATATCATCTCAATCCAGTACTAATCATATGGACTTTCGTCATTTATAAATCAAAGTAAATAATATTACAAAACGGCAAAAGGCAATTTCATTTTCACATAGTTAATTTTGTACAATAATACAATATCATTTACAAACAGTGACGCTATGGGACACAATGTCTAACAATCTCCCACTTGGCCTATAGCCAGTCACTCAAGCATCTAATACCTGAACTATGTATGTGTCGTTCAAAAACTTGCTGAAGAACAGCCTTCGTCAGCGGATCTGCAATGTTGTCATCTGATGTGACCTTCTCGACTTTTACATCGCCACGATGTATAATCTCCCGAATCAGATGGTAACGTCGAAGAACATGCTTGGACCGTTGATGAGACCTTGGTTCCTTAGCCTGTGCTATAGCCCCGTTATTGTCACAATACAATGGAACGGGCTCAGCTGCTAACGGAACTACTCCTAATCCGATCAGGAACTTTCGGATCCAAACTGCCTCCTTTGCTGCTTCAGATGCAGCGATGTACTCCGCTTCTGTTGTTGAATCGGCAACAGTATCTTGCTTGGAAGATTTCCAGCTCACTGCTCCGTTATTCAAACAAAAAATGTACCCGGATTGCGACTTGTAGTCATCCTTGTCGGTTTGGAAACTTGCATCGGTATACCCAGATACCGCAAGTTCTCCACCTCCATAAATTAAGAAAGAATCCTTAGTTCGTTTAAGATACTTAAGGATATTCTTAACTGCTGTCCAGTGACCTTCACCTGGATCGGCCTGATAGCGACTACACATGCTCAAAGCATATGAGACATCAGGTCGTGTACATATCATGGCATACATGAGCGATCCGACTGCCGAGGCGAACGGTATCCGACTCATGTGTCTCTCTCTTCCTGAGTCTTAGGACACATGTCCTTAGACAGAGAGGTACCACGTACCACTGGAACCAATCCCCTCTTGGATTGTTCCATGTTGAATCGCTTCAACACTTTATCAATGTATGTACTCTGGGAGAGTCCAAGCAGCTTTCTAGATCTATCCCGGTAGATCTTTATTCCAGAATAAAGGCTGCTTCTCCCAGATCTTCATGGAGAATTTTAATGAAAGCCAAGCTTTCACCGACGTTAGCATGGGAATGTCATTGCCTATAAGCAATACGTCGTCGACATAAAGGACAATAAAAGTAAGTGCTCTCCCACTAACCTTCTTGTATACACAAGGGTCATCTGCGTTTTGCACGAAATCATATTCTTTTATGATCTCATCAAAACGCTGATTCCATGACCGTGATGCTTGCTTCAATCCATAAATGGATCGATTTAACTTACAAACCTTGTTTGCAAGTCTAGGTACGATAAAACCGTCAGGCTGTTGCATATAAACATCCTCCAAAAGGTTTCCGTTAAGGAAAGCGGTTTTAACGTCCATCTGCCATATCTCGTAATCGAAATATGCAGCTATTGCAAGCATTATCCGAATGGATTTAATCATGGCAACGGGTGAGAAGGTTTCGTCATAATCAATACCATATTGTTGACGATACCCCTTCGCTACAAGCCTAGCTTTGTACGTTGTACGTTGCCATCCATGTCGGTCTTCTTCTTGAAGATCCATCTGCATCCAATAGGCTTTACGCCTTCTGGTGCATCAACCAGTGTCCAAACTTGGTTGGCGTACATGGAATCCATCTCGGACTTCATGACATCTTGCCATAAAGCGGAATCGATATTTTGTATCGCTTCCTCATACGTAGCCGGTTCATTGTCCTCAATAAGATTAATATCTACATGAGGTGAGATCAGGAACCCATACCTCTCAGGTACTGTTCTGACTCTCTCCGACCTACGCGGTCCTTGTGTATGTGAAGTTTGTGGTACAGACTCATCCCGGATGGTCTGTTCATATTCCGTCGTTGATTCATTGCCAGGAACAGTATCACTACGATCTTCATCGAGTTCTACTTTCCTCCCACTTACCACTGCATTTATAAAATCCTTCTCAAGGAAAAATGCTTGTAGAGCAACAAATACTTTGTTCTCTTGTGGGTGATAGAAGTAATATCCTTTGGTTTCCCTATGATATCCTACAAAAAAGCATTTATCAGTTTTGGGTTCAAGTTTGGTACTTTCCAAACGTTTAACATATGCCAGCATCCCCAAATCTTTAGGAAAGAGAAACCTGGTTTCCTTCCTGTCCATATCTCATGGAGTCTGTTCAACAGACTTCGACGGTACCTTATTCAAAATAAGTATAGCACTGTTTAATGCGTATCCCCAGAAGGATATTGGTAGCTCAGTGCGACTCATCATTGACCTTACCATGTCCAACAAGGTGCGGTTTCTCCGTTCGGACACACCGTTTTATTGCGGTGTTCCAGGAGGAGTCCACTGTGAAAGAATACCATATTCTTTCAAGTAATCTTGAAACTCATAACTTAAGTATTCGCCACCACGGTCTGACCGTAATGTCTTAATACTCTTCCTGTTTGTTTCTCCACTTCGTGTCGAAACTCTTTGAATTTCTCAAAGTTCCGACTTGTGTCTCATAAGATACACATAACCGTAACGAGATGCATCATCTGTAAAGGTTACGAAGTAGTGAAATCCACCTCTAGCCTGGCTAGACATGGGCCCGCATACATCAGTATGAACAAGAGCCAACAATTCTGTGGCACGTTCACCTTTACCGCTAAAAGGTGATTTAAGTATTGTACTTCCTCCCCTACCAGGAAATGAGTGTGACATCAAAACATGCATTCAGATGATACAGCAATCAGTCCAGTTTGGGAAAAGTGCAACTGAAGATCCTAATGCCCACATCAGCAACTTCTTGGAATTTTGCGTCACATTTAATTACAACAGTGCGGCTGAAGAAGAAATGCGACTTCGTGTGTTCCCATATTCCTTGAAAGACAGAGCTAAGGCTTGGCTACATTCACTACCAGCAAGTTCCATCACAACTTGGAACACTTTTACCACCAAACTCCTTGCAAAATATTTTCCCTTAGGTAGAACAGCAAATTTGAGGAACGACATCACATCATTTATGCAACATGACAGAATCCATCTGCGAAGCATGGGAAAGGTACAAGGAATTGCTCCAGAAATCCTCACCATGAGATTGCAAAATGGCTTCAAGTCCAAACCTTCTACAATGGACTTTCTGGACTAATGAGAACCACAATTGATGATGCTACTGGAGGAGCTTTAATGGCAAAAGGACAAGATCAAGCCTGGGACTTATTTGAAGAAATAGCCAACAACAATTCCTAGTGGCCAACGGAGAGGAGCATGATCCAACGGATAGTAGGATTCTACGAAGTAGGAGCCAACACAGCATTGAATGCCAAGCTGGATCAGATATACAAATGTCTGGAAACTCTTAGCATGTAGGGTAATGTTGGATCCACAAGTTCACCATATGAAGGAGCACCAGAGGCAGAATCTTACAACCAACAAGATGAGACGGTGACCTATGTCAACAATTTCAACAGATATAGGGAACAATCCATATTCTAATACCTACAACCCAGGTTGGAGAAGTCATCCCAATTTTGCATGGAGGACCTGGGTGAAGCTTCTTATATCTTAGGCATAAAACTCTATAGAGATAGAGAAATGAAGCTTATTGGGTTATCCCAATCAACGTACATAGATAAGAACTTATAACAGTAAAATTTTGGTAACTATAAGACAGCAAACATACCGTTCACACATGGCTTACATCTTTCGAATAAGATGTGTCCGCAAATAGAAGATGAGAAGATTAGAATGTCTAATCAGCCTTATGCTTCGTGTTTGGGCAGCATCATGTATGCCATGTTATGTACTAGTCCTGATATCAGCTTTGCACTTAGTGTGACCAGCAGATATCAGTCCAATCTAAGAAATGACCATCGGATGGCCATTAAACATATCCTCAAGTATCTTAAAGGTACTAAGGATAAGTTTACAATATATGGAGGAAACGAACTGTAAGTTAATGGGTATACGGATTCCGATTTCCAATCGGATCCTAATGATAAAAAGTCTACATCAGGATTAATGTTTACCCTTAACAGGGGTGCAGTTTTATAACATCTTCTTTGAACCCATTTCCCTCCACTACTGCAATATCATTTCCAGATTTATTTACATATAAACACACACACATATATTTTATTATTTTTACTTTTAAGATCCCAATTTAATCATCTAGTAAACTAATTCCATAATTCGAAGAATTTCCAATTCCTAGGGTTCCTGCCAAAAACCCGCAAAATTTTATTTTCTTTAATCTTAGAAATTTTCTTCCAATTTCTACTAAATATCAATTATAGATTACTTTTAATATTTTCTGGTTTGGCCGATTGTTTAGGAAACTTAGGGGTATTAGAGTATTAAATTATTAAAATAAGGATATTTAATTACTGTTACTGTTAAGTTAATTAAGTTAGAAATTACAAGTGCTTTGGTTGTTTGAACTTTACTTGATTTAGTGTAAATGGGTGACTTGTTATGAATGGCATTTTAATTTTAGCTTGTGTTTATTGTATGATAAAGTGTAATTATTGCGGGTTTAATGACAATAAACTTTGAGCAATAGATACTATGAGTATAAAAAGGTAAATTAGATTTCATATGTTTGTAATATTGTGATAATTGTATTGTAAGTGAATGAATAAGTTGAATGTATATATGTATGCAGTTATGTGTTCGTCTATGTGGTTGAGTGCCTATGTATGAATATAGACTACTTGTTAGATTGTTGTATAAACTGCTGATATAATCATTCATGTTAGTAAACTAAGCTTTGAAGATGAAAACGTGGATAAAGTATAAGTTGGTATAGAATTGGAAAATCAGAATTGAATGAAAGTGCTGATGGGCATAACAGTACATTAGCTAAGGGAATAAGCATAAACTTAAAGTTAGAAATTAACGTTCTTAGATATGAGCTATAATAGTGTCAACTCGAGCATGTATAAAGAAAGTATATAGGGAGAAAAATACATATATCATTAATTGGTAGGAATGCATTGGCGTATGCATGAGTATAAATGATATTTTGAGATAAGCATACATTAAAGCATAATTAGGGAATGTGACAGCATGAGAAAAACATATACATATTTATATGACATAATTTTTAGAAGTTGAGAATGATTTTGAAATTCAAAGAGTTTTAACAAATAGTCTCAAATGCTTTTGAAGAAAATATTTTCAGAAAATAGTTGATACAGTTTTGAGATTTAAGCATGAGTTTTATATTTTCGGGGCATGAGGTAAAAACTCACCCCAGTATGTAACTTGAGATTCAGTTGGAATTGACGGATATTATGGAATTGACGGATTCATAGACATGTGCATATGTGGAGGACTGAGGGGACGCTCTCAGATCCTCAAGCAGGACTAGGGACTACAGAGTCCCGAAATCCTGATTTCAGAGCTGGGTGGCTACACTGCAGTTGAGTTATGGTCCTGGGTGTAGAACTCTACGTTGCCAGTCGAGTATTGGTCCTGGACGTAGGGTACCACCAGCTCAGAGATGCCCAGTTGAGTTATGGTCTTGGGCCATAGAGACACCCAGTTGAGTGATGGTCCTGGGTGTAGAGAGACGTCCAGTTGAGTTATGGTCCTGGACGTAGAGCAGTTTTCAGATTTCAGACTTTCAGTACACTGTTTTCAGATTTTCAGTGCCTAGATTTCAGAAATCAGATTATAGTAAACAGTTTTCAGAAACTGAATTTAGAAATAGTTTTTCAAATTTCAGATAGAAATTTTAGTTTTCAGAAATAGTTTTCAGACGAACCGTTTTCAGAAAACAGTACTTCAGAATGACAGGTTTTATAAAGAGTTTCAGAAAGCAGTTTTTCAGAAAAGATTTTCAAAATGTATTTCATAAAAGCATAGCATGATTAAGTAGAGTATAACTCATAAGTTATGCATATAGACCATATATATATTATAGAAACCATTTGAGATGCATATATTTGGTATTTATGCATAATAGTATTAGCACGCTTATATGTATAGTTGATCAATGACTGTATGAGTTATATGTATTTACATAGAAGAAACCCTTTCTATGAATACTAGTGCATGATAAGTATGATTATATTTCATTATGAAAATCATTTGAGATGCATATAGCTGATATTAATGCATGATAGTAAGGTTACATCTATATGGATGGATGACTGATGTTTGTATAAATTGTATGTTTAAATAGGAAGCACCTTTGTGAATAATAGTGCATGACAATATGATTGCATACTTATGTATATATGATTGATGAATGAATTGTTAGAAAGAATATTTCATAAAGCCGATTTGATGATATTTCCATAGAAATAAAAGAAAGATAATTATAATAAATGCCCAAACTAGATTAGGAAAAAGTAAGTAGGTAAGAAACAAGATATCAAAATAGCGCAGCAGAAGCGTAATGGAATTTGGTTTGATGATTGGGGATATAGAAATTTGACAAGTATATTATGAATGTATGAAAAGATTAATAGTAAACAAGATATGAAGCATGTAAGACCAGATTAAAAGAAATCTATAGTAAGGTTACATATTTGATTAAAATGGTTAAGAGTAGAGACTAGCTTAAGTTAATGAAGAAACAAAATTCAGAATTTATGTATGATTGCAACTCAAAGAATGAGCATAGTTACTTACTGAGTCTTATGACTCACAACCCAACAGTGTTTGAGTTTTGCAGGTTGGTGGCCTGACCGGTCGACCACATGCACTAGAGTTTGAGGAGCTGGATAGCAGCGTTGCAGTCAGCCAGTCACCAGGTCTTGGGCATATAAGAGTCAAGTCGTGTATAAGTGTAGTTGTAAAAGAATTTGAGTTGTATAAGTTAGTTGTAAAAGTTTTTGTTTCTACGTATTTCCAGGCATGGAGCCCAATTATATTTGTCTTGAGTTTGTTTATATTAGTGATATATTATGTCTGGGCCCTATAGGTTATATTGAGGTGCTGGACTTTGATCCAGGTTGCGTGACTTTTAGTAGAGGTGATGCCGAATTTTCGTCAGATTCAGAGGCTTATGGAGATGGGTTTAGCCTGTCTCCTGCCGGTAGCATCCTGGCTTAGGCGGGATGTTACAAGTTTGTTGGAAGAGTTACAAACATGGGTCGACAGTTGATTCCACCACCAAGGCGAAATATATTGTAGCTTCTGAAGCTGCAAATGAAGCTGTATGGGTTATGAACTTTATCACAGAATTGGGAGTAGTCCCAAGTATCAAGAATTCGATTCTGTTATACTGTGATAATACTGGAGCCATTGCGCAAGCAAAAGAACCAATGGTGCATCAGAATTTGAAGCATATGGAACGAAAGTACCACATCATTCTAGAGATTGTGTCGCTAGGGGACATTATCGTGTGCAAGGTACAGAGTGAAGATAATATAGTAGACCGACTTACCAAAGCCATACCTCCGAAGTTATTTGATAAACATGTGGAGTTGATGGGTATTAGATACAATCGATATTGGCACTAGAGCAAGTGGGAGATTTTGTTAGGGTTGGTGCTCTGAGCACCAATTTAATATGTATTTTCTTGTAAATACTAATGTAACTTTTTATTATGAATAAAATCAATAGTTTCTATTATATAAAATCCCCTTTGATATGGTAAAGACGTAAAATACCTTAGAATAATTAGTTATGATACTGCTGCAAAAGCGTCGCAACTGACATTGAGTTGTATCATGACGTTGTCATTCTTAGATAGTTCCAGGTCAAAGTTTACACTACTTGGCCAGTAAAGTAAACCCGTAGAGACTGGTACATGTCGTATATTGGAATCTTAGATTCTGATGGTTTCTCAAAGAACCATGAGTCTTGGAGACTTGTATAGACGTGTAGGTGTTTATAGCAGATAGACATTGAACAACTCACCAAAGATTCTTAACGGATGGTACACCAACGTCAATAAGAACCTTCTCGGGTTGAGTGAGCATTGTGATTCTTTGACTTGAGATACCATTATGGATATATGAGTTATCCTCTACACTTAGATGGCAGTCACGTCACCGATCTATTTAGATCAGACCTACGCCTGTTTGTTGGGTGTGGGCTGATGCTCAGGATATCCTGTGTGTGTCAAGAAATGATACGTCAGTTCTGTGTACAGAGCATAGGTATTCAATATGGAATTAGCAATCTTTTAAATTCATGGGCCCGTGGTACACTGTAGAAATTAGTTCTAAGTGTTATTAATGGATTGCTAATAGAAATATCGACGTGATTATATTTATAGAGATTTGACGATTATTTCTATATCTCTGGAATAATCCGGATACCTGTGACGGAGGGATTTTATGTATGCTATGACCTCGACCCATATGGTTCCGAGAGTTTATTCGTGTACGTCATAATTTACGAGTGGGTGAATTGTGGACACGAAATTTGATTTCGTGAGGGATATGCCTAAATATAGAGAGTCTCACTAGTGAAATATACTTGTAGAGCACTAGGGCAACATTTTTGAATAATACTGATTATTTATAACTCGTTTAACGAAAAATACATGCGAAGGGACCTAATGGTCATTTCCTAATTAATGTATATTTGTATTTAATATTTGATATTATTAAATACACATTAATTAAATGTCAAATTATGCTATTTGACATATATCATTAATATATGTATTTGAGATGTTTAATGTAAATATAATACATTTATTTAAGATATTTTTATTTAATTATTTAATTATTTAATTATTTAATTATTAAATCAATTAAAAAACAAAATATCTTATGTCATGATTAAGTTTGGAAATGACATGATATTATTGGTAACACTTGTAAGTTTACTTTATATAAGATATATGTTATCTTTTAGATTAAGTAAACTTGTTCCAATCAAAATGAAACAAATTGAAAATATTTATTTTGTTATTATTGTTATTTTCGGTCATGTGATGAGTGGTAAATCTATCACTATTTCCCACTCATTTAACCTAATATTTTGTATAATTTCTTGAGTTTTGTGAATATTTTGAACTGTTTTGTGTTATTTTGTAGATAAATAAAGTTTCAGGACATTCTGGAGGTGATTTGGGCCAAAACAGTGAAAATTGGACGAAAATGGCATTTTTGTAAATTCCCGCGTCGCGACGCCTAACGTGCACCGAACAGTGCTAATTTGCGCCGGGTCCACAAATCAGAATCTGAGAAAAGTTTGACTTTGCTAACGTGCATCGTGCCACGTGTCACCATCACAGCAGATCTACTAACATGCGCCGTGCCACGTGTCAGCATCCTACGGTGCCGACAGTCATCATCGCCACGTGTGCCACGTGTCTCTCCACATCATTGCCACGTCATCAGACACATCACTAGGTTGACCAAGTCAAACTGCCACCTCACCGCCACGTCATCATCAACCAATCAGGAAGTGCCACGTGTCGTAATCCTACGGTGTCGACAGTCTCTTTCCCACATACCGCCACATCACCAACACGTCAGCATCAATCATTGAGTATCTAATCCTTATCTGACACGTGGCGGATAAGAATCTCATCGACCAATCAGAAGCCGCCACGTGTCACAATAATTGAAGCCTAACCACCTCGCCAATAAGCAATCATTAACATGGAACCTGAACCGTTGGAGGTTGCACCACCAATTCCCATTCGAGACAGAACCATTCCGGTGGTCGACAGACTCATTTCCTGTATTGTACTCCCTCCCTTACCAGCAAATGCAGGTGACATCAAAACATGCATTCAGATGATTCAGCACTCAGTTCAGTTCGGGGGGAATGCAACTGAAGATCCTAATTCCCACATCAGCAACTTCCTGGAAGTTTGCGGCACTTTTAATTACAACCGAGAAGCGGAAGAAGCAATGAGACTGTGAGTTTTTCCATATTCCTTAAAGGACAGAGCTAAAGCTTGGCTACATTCACTACCAGCAGATTCCATCACAACTTGGAACACTTTAGCCACCAAATTTCTTGCAAAGTACTTTCCACCAACCAGAACCGGAAAACTGAGGAATGGCATCACATCCTTTGTACAACAAGATTCAGAATCCCTCTACGAAGCTTGGGAAAAGTACAAAGATTTACTCTGGAAATGTCCTCACCATGAGATTCCAAAATGGCTTCAAGTCCAAACATTCTATAATGGACTTTCTGGAATAATGAGAACCACAATCGATGCTGCTGCTGGAGGAGCTTTAATGGCAAAATGAGAAGATCAAGCCTGGGAACTAATCGAAGAAATGGCCAACAACAATTCCTTGTGGCCAACAAAAAGGAGCATGATCCAAAGAATTGCAGGAATTTATGAAAGTGGAGCCAATACAGCAGTCAACGCCAAGCTAGATCAGATATGCAAATTTATGGAGACTCTTACCACTGGATCCACAAGTTTACCATATGGAGGAGCACCAGAGTCGAACCAACTTGAAGAAACGGTGAATTTTGTCAACAATTTCAACAGACAAGGGAACAATCCATATTCCAACACCTACAACCCAGGGTGGAGGAATCATCCTAATTTATCATGGAGCAACAATTCAGGCCAACAGCAGAACTATCCACCTGAATTCCAGCAACATAACAAAAGCCAGGAGCAAGCAAATGAACCAGGAATAACAGAAGTGTTGACCCACTTGAAAAAGTTAGAAGCAAAACATGACTCTCAAGCAGCAAGATATGATGTTATGTTTCAATCCCAAGCAGCATTAATTCAAAGTCAATCTGCTTCTATTAAAGCATTGGAGAATCAAATTGGACAACTGGCAAATGCTCAGAGTTACAGACCGTCAGGTACCCTTCCTAGCAACACAGAGCCAAATCCAAGAAACATGGGGAATGAGCAATGTCATGCCATCTTGTTAAAAAGTGGTACTGAAATCAACAAAGATGTTGGAGCCAAAACAACTGCTGAGGAAGTTCCAAAAGAAACAAAGCAACAGATGGAGGAAAAAGAAGTAAAGGAAAAAGAACAAATCACTCCACCTCCACCTTTTCCTCAACGTCTTCAGAAGAACAAATTGGACAAGCAATTTTCCCGGTTCCTGGAGATCTTCAAAAAGCTGCATATCAACATTCCATTTGCAGAAGCATTGGAACAAATGCCCACCTATGCCAAATTCATGAAAGATATTCTTTCACGAAAACGGAGATTGGGAGATTACGAGACAGTAGCATTAACAGAAGAATGCAGCGCTATCATTCAGAGGAAACTTCCCCCGAAGTTGAAAGATCCTGGCAGTTTCACTGTTCCTTGCGTCATAGGAGAACATAACTTTGGTAAGGCTTTGTGTTATTTAGGTGCGAGTGTTAACTTGATGCCTTTTTCTATTTTCAGGAAATTACAGATTGGAGAAAAATTGCCAACTTCAGTCTCACTGCAACTTGCTGATAGAACGCTCGTATTTCCGAGAGGTGTAGTTGAAGATGTGCTGGTCAAGGTTGACAAATTCATTTTCCCAGCAGATTTTATTGTCTTTGATATGGAGGAAGACGCAGATGTGTCAATCATCCTCGGGAGACCATTCTTGGCTACAGGTCGAACCATTATTGATGTACAAAAAGGAGAATTAACCATGAGGGTACAGGACCAAGAAGTAACATTCAATGTTTTCAAGGCCATGAATTTCCCAGATGATGAAAAGAAGGAGGAATGTTTCAAACTTGATGTGATACACAATACCATTCAGAACTCCAATGCAATGCAAAGTTTTACTGACAAACTTAAAACATGTCAATTTCTTGTGGAGCCTAAAGATAAAGCATCTTTTGTACTGAAGGAGCCAATTCTTGCACTACAAGCAACAGAAGAGAAAAAGTTCCACCAGCTCAACGAATTGGAGGAATTTTACAATCAGCATTTTGAGGATGCCAAATTGTACAAAGAAAAGGGCAAAAGAAGACATGATAAGAAGTTAGTGCGCATACAACTGGAACCAGGGCAGAAGGTACTGTTAAACAAATCAAGGGTGAAATTCTTCCCATGGAAGCCAAAATCACGGTGGTCAGGTCCATTTGTGATCACCAAAGTTTTACCAAATAGAGCCGTTGAGATACATGATCCTGACGCTAACAAAACTTTCAAGGTTAAGAACAAGTGTGTCAAGCACTACTGGGGAGAATCATTTGAGCGACAAAAAGAAAGTGTTACACTTTCAGATCCAGCTTAACGTTCGAGAAGTCAAGTCTGGCTGACGACTTTAAACTTAGCGCTAGCAGGGAGGCAACCCATGCAATTTGTGTATATATTGTGATCTGGTGTGTTTTATTTTTGTGTGTTTAATTTTTACAGATTAAGTCATTTCAAGATGGAAGAAGCTCTCGCAAATCTTCACAAGTAATTTCCTTCTCTCCCTCAAAAATCTTTGATGAAAGTTTACATAGCTCACTTAGAACGAATGAGATTACTAATGATCAAAGGTATTCCTACTGACATTCGTTGGTTAATTGAAGCACGAGTTCGATTGGCAGGTGAGTCTTCTGACTCTTTTATTTCACATCTGCATGGCTTAGGAAAGAGCACATATGCGAAAAAGAGAAGAGCCAAAAGAATGTGTGTTTGTTATAAATGTGCTCGCATATTTTTTAATACTCGTTGTCGTTCTTTAGGAATGGTGTCCGATAACCGCGAAGATAAGATTAACTTCTTTAGGGATGGCTTCAGTAATGAGTCTTTGGATGACATATCTAAAACTCTTGAGACGCATCCCAGTGGATGTGTGTATCATGAAATTCGCATGTTATATGCACAATTCCAAAAGGAAAGACAACTGTTAAGTTTCGGGAATCTGACTCAAAAAGACCCTGTTTGCCAATTTATAAGAAAATTGGATGGGAAGCTTGTCCCTGACGCATAGACTTCGATCAAGCCGTTACTTTTCTTGTAAATATTATATCTCTTTGTCTTTTCTCAATAATTGTGATTTTTTTTGTTGTTTTCTTTTATTTTCTCAGACAGGATCCATACTTTTTTGACTATCACGATATTAATTCGCTACTAATCGTCCTCTGGAAGATATTTGTGCTATTTTTACTCACCCTTTTCAGGTACTATAAATTCAGCCCGTCATTGCACTTTTGAAGGCATCCAGAGTTGAGAAATAAATACATATAAAAATGGAAGCCACTTCAAGAAGACGAGTTGAAAACATCTGTGTGATTTGCGGTAGTAGTGTTGGTACTA
The DNA here is from genome assembly GCA_019454045.1 of Zanthoxylum bungeanum. Classification (NCBI taxonomy): domain Eukaryota; kingdom Viridiplantae; phylum Streptophyta; class Magnoliopsida; order Sapindales; family Rutaceae; genus Zanthoxylum; species Zanthoxylum bungeanum. The sequence continues at coordinate 35,842 of SKCR01048086.1, forward strand.
AGACACAATACATAGAAGCAGCACAGGAATTGGGTCGAGTCTTAGCTGCAAGGAATATGCACTTAATATATGGCGGAGGAAATCTTGGACTTATGGGGATCGTTTCAAAGGCTGTACAGGAATGAGGCAGTCATGTTTTGGGAATCATCCCAAAACCCTTGGCAGAGGCAAATCTTATTGGATCATCCAACGGAGAGGAACTGATCGTGCCAGGTATGTCTGAACGACTAGTAGAAATGATTAATCGTGCTGATGCTTTTATTGCTTTGCCAGGTGGCTTGGGTACATTGGAGGAAATTTTTATAGTTCTATCTTGGGCGAACCTGAACATACACCAGAAACCGCTTGGACTGCTCAACGTTGATGGATTTTATGATTTTCTTTGTGCGTTTCTTGATGATGCTCGGAGAAATGGGTTCGTGTCGAAACCTTTGAAAGAACTCCTCTTTACTGCCAGAACTGCTCCGGATCTAATAGACCAACTCATAGCCTATGAACCACGAGTTGACCCTATCCTTTCAAAGATAAATTGGTCAGAGGACGATCGTGGTAAGAGGCGTAGGATTAATCTGGATCTTAACCTTTAATTTTTTGTAGAATTTCAGCTAACCAGGTACGACCTTCTTAACTCTCCTTTTACTGTTTAAGACATTGGGGACAATGTCTCATTTAGGTTTGGGGGAATGAATTAGTTGATCAGTACATTGTTTTTAGTTTGTGTGTTATTTTTATTTTTAGTCCAAATTTTTTTCGAAAAATACAAAAAAATTAGAAAATTTTCAAAAATTACAAAAATATTTTGTGTTTTTGTGTTTTTATTTTGACTAAAAATGTGAAATTGGTAAGAGATAGCTGAGTAAGGAGTTTCCACTCCTGAGATGTATCTCAAACCTATTTCGAAACAAGTTAATTTTTTTTTATTTCATTTTGAATTATTTAATTTGTGAATTCTCCATAAAACGGACTAAAAGGAATCTTCATATGCTCAGTTGACAGATATTATCAACATATATAGTAACATACGGACATGAGCTAAAATTGAAAAGTTTGTAATATTCAATGCTCTAGTTTAATTGGAGGAAACATCTCAAAAAGCAATGGAGTAAAAAAAAAAAAAAAAAAAAAAACATATGAGATCGGAGTTATTAAGTCTGTAAGGGTGTTTTAACACCTAGTGCCCTAAAACCAACTGGTTTGGGAGTCACTGGCCCAAAGCTCGTTACATGGATCAAAGATGCTGCAAAAATATATATATCTGAAGTCTGAGTAATTAAGTCCGTAGGGGTGTCTTAACACCTGGTGCCCTAAAGCCAACTAGTTTGGGAGCCACCGACCCAACACTCGCTACATAGACGAAAGGTATTGTATATAAATAAAAAATAGAGAAAAATCAAAGAAAAAAATCTGAAAAATCTGAAAAATTATTCCATTGCTCCAAAAAATGTGAGAAATCTGATAGAACTTTAGGACAAAAATATTACTTTCTTATCAACTGCACTTATGACTGTTGTGGGCAAAAATGAGTTGTTTAATATTTTGTTGGCTGTGTATATGAAGAATGGTAAAAATAATCAGAGAATTTACTTATTCAGTAATTTAGAAAGAAACAAAACAACTAGTAACTTGCAGTAGAAGTTTCACCTGATTACTCACTAACATCTTTATTCACTTTTCGCTTGTCTTTTTGCTTTTGTGTGCATTAGTTTTACTACTTTTTTACTTTTGTAAAATGTTTGTGGGTATCATTGCTGTAAACCCTCACGAGACTACAACTCGTCCACTAGGGACACCTAGGGGTTTAAAGGCTTGTTGCATACGCTAAATGCAACCGTGATCCCTACGAAAGTGGCTTAGTTAATTTATTTATGTTATTTTATGTTTTGCTCGAGGACTAGCAAAATGTTAGGTTTGGGGGTGTGATGAGTGGTAAATCTATCACTATTTCCCACTCATTTAACCTAATATTTTGTATAGTTTCTTGAGTTTTGTGAATATTTTGATGTGTTTTGTGTTATTTTGTAGATAAATAAAGTTTCAGGACATTCTAGAGGTGATTTGGGCCAAAACAGTGAAAATTGGATGAAAAGGGCATTTTTGTAAATTCCCACGTCGCAACGCCTAACGTGCGCCGAACAGTGCTAACATGCGCCGGGTCCACAATTCAGAATGTGAGAAAAGTTTGACTTTGCTAACGTGCGCCATGCCACGTGTCACCATCACAGCAGATCTACTAACATACGCCGTGCCACGTGTCAGCATCCTACGGTGCCAACAGTCATCATCGCCACGTGTGCCACGTGTCACTCCACGTCATCAGCCACATCACCAGGTTGACCAAGTCAAACTTCCACCTCACCGCCACGTCATCATCAACCAATCAGGAAGTGCCACGCGTCGCAATCCTACGGTGCCGACAGTCTCTTTCCCACGTGTCGCCACCTCACCACCACGTCACCGCCATATCACCGCCACGTCAGCATCAATCATTGAGTATCTAATCCTTATCTGACACGTGGCGGATAAGAATCTCATCGACCAATCAGAAGCCGCCACGTGTCACAATAATTGAAGCCTAACCACCTCGCCACGTGTCACCTTATCAGCTTATCCAGAATCTTCAAACCGGCGAACCAGAGCGTGCCACGTCGACAAAAGCTGGCGTAGCGACGCTGAAGGCCCTGGCGTCGCGACACTGGAATCCTACCGAGGCCTATAAATTGAGCTCGAGATTTCAGAATTCATTGCACCACTCTCTCTCTTATATTCTATCTAAAGAGAGAGTTTATTTCTCTACTTTCTTTTAATTTTTAGTTTTTTTAGTTTTTTAGTTTTGTAATTAATTTTAATTACGTTTTGTAATAATAGTAATTTACTTGTTTTTTACTTTTTACAGTTTTTACTATTTACCATGATGAGGTAACTTCCCTAGCTAGGGTGAAAGGTAATTCTTTTACTGTTACTATTTAGATTAATCTCCCTTAAAAATAATATATTCACTATTTAAAATATTGACTTAAAAATGATACCGCCAGATTGGTCGGTTGGTAATTCATTTTAATCTGGTTTAAACCTGACTAATAAATGATACCGCCAGATTGGTCGGTTGGTAATTTAATTTTGGTTCCGCCTTTATAGCTGGTTGGACTTAATTTGACTTAATCAGGTTACCGCCTTTATGGCTGGTTGGAAAAAGAATCACAAGTTTATATATTATTTTATGGGAGATATCTAAATTAGTAGTAGTAAAAGTAATTCCTTTTACCTTGGCATTTTATTTTATTGCAATTTACTTTTCAGTATTTACTTTACCTCATTTTTACTTTATGTCTTTTATTTTCAAGTTTTTATTAGCCCTAGTTATGTGTTGTAACTAAATTAGTTATCTGGGGTTGTGATGACTTTTAACATCACCGTTTTATAAGGGGTTAGATTATAACTTGGGTAATATAAAGATTTATTTATTGAGTCTTAATCTTAATGCTTTTTCATTAACTGGCCATTAATAAAATTGATCTGGTAAATCTAAAATGAACTAGACATAGGGAGTTTAGGTTACAGCCTTAGATTTTACAGGATAAGAATATACCTGTCGGGCGGGGGTAGCCATAATTGGAACTTAAACTTAATGAATCCAGATAATTTGGTTGACATAGATATTGTTGAGTTCAAATCAAGTCCCAAGGATCACAAATCATGCATAAAAAAACGAGTATGAACACATCAAAGGAGTAAGGCGGAAACATAACTCACATTGATCGGTTTTATTGCGAAGTACAAGATGCGTTTTTTTCTTCATTTGTGCAGCTCGGCAGTGAGCTTCTGTGACAGTGGACTGCACGGTTTTGGGGTGTCTTCCTCCTTGTTCATTCGGCCATGGATGTCACCATTGAAGCTCCAAGCTTCAAGCTTTCCATGCTCACAAATTCGTTTCCCTATAACCATAATACAACCCAAGGTGTGCTAGCACTTGTTCATCTTCCTTGCTTCTCCATTTGCTCGGTCAAAACCAGAAGAAAAAGATGAAGAATCGGTCTTGGAGAGACCGTGAGAGAGAGATAAGGTTTTTGGCTCCAAAAGCCTAAAACCGTGTGTTGTCCTTCAAGAGAGAGAGAAGACCGAAATTGATGATGAGGAAAAAGAAAAAAAAATGTAATATATATTATTCATTTATTTTCCAAAAATAAATAAAACAAATATATACCAAACCTTTTCATATTCCAAAAGTCAAAAAACAAAAAGCAAATAATGCTTTTCACCTTTTACCCATCACTTCTACTTTTTACATCAAGTCACTTTATTAAAGTGACAACTTGTCATGTCACATCACTCAAAGTGACAAGTGATTTGACAATTGATGCGACTAGTGATTTGACGCTTGATGTGACTTGCGTGCCGCGCTCGAATTCGAAATGCGTATGCGCTCGCAATCAATCTCGGGATCGGGTTCGCTAATTCCAAATTAACGAATTTTCCGTCGCGTCGTAATTAAATGATTACGCCTAGCGAATTCACTATTCACGTCGCTAACGAATTAATTCTAAATTAATTCCGCGTCGAAATCCAATTTCTTATAATATATC
>SKCR01048087.1:0-40428 GCA_019454045.1 Zanthoxylum bungeanum
ATTTTTTTTAAAAATTACCTTGAATAATGATGCTACCATCATTCTAATTAACAGACAAATTCAACATCTTACTTTCAAGAATAATGATGCTACCATAAAATAAAAATTTAAGAATAAAATTATTAACAAATAAATTGAAGAATAAAAGTATTAACAAAAAATTAAAGAAAAAAAAATTTAACATACTAATAAAAAGAAAACATATAATAAAATTAAAAGAAAAATACAAATTTTTTTATAAAAATATATAATTTTTTTAATTATAACGGTTCGGTTTAACATGTGCGGTTCGGATTAGCTCCTGAACCGAACCGTAAATCGTTTGGGGTGGGCCAATCCGAACCGCAAACCGAACCGTTAGAAAAAAAACCGTAAATTCGGTCTGGTTTGGTTCGGTTTGCGGTTTGGTTCGGTTCGGTTGGTTTTTTTTCCCCACCCCTAGTGGCACGTACACATTTACCGCTAAAAGGTGATTTAGGCATCTTGCCTAATAAACAAGATTCACAGACGTCATATGAATTTGGATCAAATCCGTCCAAGTACCCACTCTTCGAAAGTGTGGATATACATGTCTTGTTTATGTGTCCCAGACGACAATGCCACATGTAAGTTTCATCTTTGTTACTTACTTTAAGCCTTTTGTTTGTTACATTATATGTTTGAGATTGATTCATATTCAAAATATATAGACCATTATTTACATCAGCAGTGCAAATTTCCATATCATTTTTATATATAAAACTCCCAGTGTTTCTAAATACAAAAGTATACCCACATTGGGCTAACATAGATACAAAAATAATATTCCTAGTCAAACTAGGTACATAATAAAAGTCTGTAAGTTTAAGTACATGCCCCGATGGCAGTTCCAAAACAAAAGTGCCAACGGCCAAAACAGCGACCTGTGTCTCATTTCCAACGCGGAGGTCAATCTCTCATAAGGCCAGTCTCCTGCTAATCTGCAGATCATGCACATCAGTACATATATGAGTTCCACAACCAGAATCAAAAATCCAATTTTTAAAACTAGTAGTAGACATGTTTATGTCTATAACAAACATACCTGAAGCCGATGCCTTACCCGCTTTGATTTCCTTCATGTGTGCCTTGTACTCGCGGCAGTCACACTTCCAGTGTCCCTACTTGCTGCACTGGAGACAAACATCTTGGGATTTGTCCTTAGGTTTCCCAGAACCCTTTGATGATTTAGCCTTGCCCTTCTTCTTATGCTTCTTATTCTTAACACCTCCAGTCGCCTTGGGCCAAGCCCTCGGAGTCTGAGATGCTGAAGCATATTGTGCCTCGCACTTCTTGCCCTTAATGAGCTCTTTTTCTACCTCACGCAGAGTGGACATCAACTCTCCAAGAGTTTGGTCTTGGTTCAACATGTTGTAGTTCATGATGAACCCACTCCAAGTGTGGGGGAGAGACTATAAGATCAAATCTACTGAAGTGTCAGCCTCGAAGACTATGCCCATCTGTCCGAGCTGCTCAATGTCAGCAATCATTTGTGACATATGGTGCTCAACAGACGTACCCTCTGACATTTGAGCGTGGAAGAGCTTCTTCTGCAACTCATATCTTTGCGATCTAAGGTTAGATCGGTGAAGATCACGCAACTTCGCCATCATCTCATAGGGATCCAACCCTTTGTTTTGACGACGAAATTGCGGAGTCATAGCAGCAAGCATTACCGATTGAGCAGTCGCATTATCATCGCTATGAGTCTTCCAAATCTCTAGCTCAAGCAACTGATCAGGTCGGGGCTTAGGCCCAAGAGGTCGCTCTATAGTGTAGAGTAACTTCTCGGATCCCAGAACAATTCTGAGATTCATATCCCAGTCCCGAAAGTTTGTGACATTAAAGACGTTGTCGCCCATGACAATATCCATAATGCATAACTTTCCTGTCATCTTAACCGCAATAGTCCAACTATTCGATTAACGATGTATGGGTACAGTCTAACTGTTACAAGAAAAATAATAATATATTAGTCCAACTAATAAAAGTAATTGACAAAATAATTTGAAAGCGCGTAAAGCTAAGTATTTGAACGAAATTGAAAATTCAATACTAGCCTCCCACTATTTTTTGGCGAGCCTCTAACTCTTTGTTGAGTACTCGGGAAACCTAGTTTCCTAGTGGGCTAGGATCCCGTTAAATAACACACAACCTTGACTTTGGCCAACAAGCTGTATGATATTTAACTAGGTAGATCTCTAAGATCAATTGGATCTCATCCAATTCCTAGATCCGGTAAGTGGACCTCCAAGTCTGAAACATATATACAATTATATGCCAATATATCCAATATATTTTCCTAACCTTTTTCCTCTGAATCAACTAAGCCTTGGCTTTGGCACAACAAGCTTAATGATTCCAGTTAAGCGGAACCCATTGACTTTGGAAAGCTTCGTAATCGATGTCGATGGACAAGAAGTGATCTTGACTTTGGCCAACAAATCACAACTTGGACAAGACACACGATATGCAACAAAACCTTCATGATTCAAACACATCCCCGATGGACAAAGGTCTTGACTTTGGCCAACAAACCAGTGTCAATCTTGGATCTTGAGTAAGAATCACTCAATGGAAGGAAAATGCTTAATATTTATTGAGGGTTTTTCGCGTAAATTGGCAACCAATTTATTATCTTTGTTAGGTCTCATCATACACCCTTAAGCATGCATTCTAAAAGAATAATAAGGCGCGGAAATAAATTAATAACGAAATGGGGATGGATATTTCACAGATTGTTCCTAGAATAAATCACTCCATTTCCTCTCCCCGGCTAGCACTATTCTTACTTCTAGCCAATTACATAATACAATTAAAGAAACCTCATTAACATTGAGGGGAATTAGGTGAGAAGAGAATTACAAAGAATCAAGAGAGATAAGGCTGGACACGCAGGTCCAATTTAATAAATTCTAAATTTATAACAATTCCAAAATTGCCATTTCCCTTCTAATATCCATCTGATATACATTATTCATTCAACACATCCATGTATTCACACAAAGCATGTTATTCAATCAATCTAATCCAATTAATTAATCTTGAATAAAGTGATCATCCAATGTTCAAACAACGATTTGATTTTGCGCGAGTCCAACTCGTTTGAGAATAAGTACTCAAAGTACAAATTCTTGAATTATATCGAACTACAATTTAAATCTAATTTAATTCGTATTCAATACTAATTCCATATTTAATTCTAAATTAAATAACTACACTTTTTAATGTGCCTTTACGACTTAGATTCCAAATCTAATCTAAATGGGTCTCAAAGCCCAATTAACATCCAATGTCGTTTAATAAAGTCCAATGGGCTTTCAATTAATTTCTTAAGGCTTGGACTTATGTCAATATGGGTCAAACCCAAATACCTTTCTTTTGTATAATGGTTATATAATTGAAAGGCCTTGCACCTTGGAGGTACAAGTACAAGTTTATCATTTATTCTATTTTATATATATTGTATTCTGTTTGATAGAATATCTATCCTACAATCCTAAGTAATAAAATTGTTTTATTACTTGGTGTGTAACATCTGATGTTAACCACTGTAGAAAAGACTTGACTTATTGAAGTCAAATGTGAGAATGATAAACTATAATTGGAGCTAAGTAATTAATAAGATGAAACGACCCTTAGACATTTTCCATATAAGTCCAATATGATGTTAGAATCATTTACGAGTATTTGATACTGAATGGTTCTATTGTTTTTTTATCAAAGAAAATTATCATATAACTTATAGTGGGAGCGATATTTGATATCGATTTCGGAAATTACCAATGAACCATAGATCTAAGATTGTTCATAGCTTACTACGATCAAGTTTTGAACTTGATTAAGCTTTAGTTATAAATAGTTCATAAATTGTGCTAGTGGTTTGCGCAGCAAAAGTAATGTGAGCTAATTAAATGTTTGACCTTTACAGTATGACAATGAGAAATGTTATACTCAGCAATCTATTGTATATTCTGAGAAAACTTGTCTGTAGTTGCACTGATTGAATAATTTAAGATCTGTTGGTTAATGTTGGTATTAAATTGTGTATTTTAGCTAAAGAATACAAAGTGGCATTTTTGAATGGCTTCTTCGGATAAGAGATCAGTTGTGATTTCTTTGTTTGAAGAGTACATTCTGGAATGGCCCTGGAGTTTATGTTCTGCTGAGATTGCAGTTTGGTCTACTAGCTTATAGAGCCTGTTGTAGACTTGGGTGAGCCTTCCGGAAATCCGTGTTCTCTAATTTTGATATTAGTCAGATTGTCTGATTTTATCAAAGTATAGAGAGTACATTTATGATAAAAGGGTTAGTGAGAGCGTAAAAATTTCTTTCTAGTGTTATATATCCTAACGATATTATCATTATTATGGTAATAATGAGATGTTTGTGAGGTAAATATTTACCTAAGTCTTTTTTACTCCGTGAAAGTAGTGAGAGTAGTCTCTGTTATATTTAATATAAAGTTTTATATAAGATATAAAACTAAGAGGCTTGTGAGATACTCTTATTAGTCGTGCATTAGATATGATATAATAAAATACACAACGAGGCTAACTGTATGACAGTTAGTATAACTGTTTGACGGTTAGTGTCTGTCTTATATATAGTATTCATCTTTCGTAAAGGATGATTCCTTTCTTGAAAGAGATATTGATTAGAATGTCTAATCAATCTTATGTATCATGTGATGATGATATAATGAATACTTTATTATGTATGATTAAAGATATCGATTTAATCATAATTGTTACGAGTTATTTTGATACCCTATAGACCATAGGATGGATCTTGAAACATGTTTTTTGTGATCTTTGAGATATTAAGAACGAGTTTCTAATTCATGGAGCATACAGTCTGCAACTGTTTGGGTCATATTAGTTTTTGAGTCTGATTATGACATTAGACAGTCTACGTCGTAAAGAGTCAGAAAAGATGCAGTGAGAGTGTCACAGAGGATTCTACTTTGTGAGTGGAATTAGATGCAACTTATGAAGTATTGACTTATGAAGTTACATAGTGACCTTATAAATTAGAAGTTTTCACATTAGTATTGTGCTTGCGGTTGTCTACATTGTATTTATGATTTGATCCACAAATACTTGGACAACTCAATAGCTGTAGCACAATATTGATGTCGCATTTGAGTCATATTAATGTATAACTTATGCTCTACAAAATATGAATGATGTTGGCTAAGGAAATAATTGGGTTTGTTGGACAAACTCAATATGTCATAGCGAACCTACTTCTTGTTGCCTACCTCTTGAGCGCTAGGTGAGCTCATGAGGGCCATGTGCATACGATACACATTGAGATGTGTATATGATACCGTGGATTGACACTAGAGAAAGTGAGATAAATTGTTGGGGTTGGTGCTCAGAGCGCCAATCCGGACCGTATTTATGTTTGATTCATGAATACGAAAATCTATTTTTTCCATAATATTACTTTCTTAGTGGTTGCACCTCTTGTTTTTATATACGTATTCGATCTAATTACTATTAGATTGAAACTAAATCTGATTTAGTGATATCTATATATTAGACAAAGAACCGATAGTATATAATGTAGTGCGCAGTTACAAAGTAGTTTGTAATTGACATTGGGAAGTGTCACTACTAGAAATATATTATCAAATAAAGTTCCTGGTCAAGATTTACTAACACGGGTCGGTTAGTTAAATCCGTTGAGACCAGTACATGTCGTATATCGAGACTTGGTCTGATGGTTTATCCCAATGAACCATGAGTCTTGGGATACTCGTATAGACGTGTAGGTGTTTATAGTCGATAAACATTGAATGACTCACCGAAGATTCTTAATGGATGGTACACCAACGTCAATAAGAATCTTCTCGGGTTGAGTAGCATAGTGGTCCTTCGACTTGAGATACCATTGTAGATGTATGAGACATCCTCCACACTTAGATGACAGTCACGTCACTGATCTATTTAGATCAGATCTTTACTTGTTCGTTGGGTATAGATCGATCCTCAGGATATCCTGTGTGTATCAAGATAGGATCCGTCAGTTCTGTGTATAGAGCATAGGTAGTCTAAATGTGATTAGCAATCTGTTAAGTCTATGGCCATAATATACTTCGGAATGAGTTTTGAATGTTATTTAGAGATTTCTAATAGAAACATCGACGAGAATATACCTATAGAGATTTGACGTTTATATCTATATCTCTGGGTCAAACCCAAATACCAAAGCCCAATTAAGGAATCACCCTTATTTGCCAAGAAACCAATTTAGGCCCATTAGGCCCATTTAAACATTAAAAGGTCCATTAGTTATATTTGGACTTAATGGAGTGGTTTAGGCCCAATTTGGATCCAATCCAATTGACCCAAACAAACTTGGCCCAACCAAGCCCATTAGGCCCAAATACAACATTTAAAGCCCAATTCTAAATTAAACCCAACTAATTAAATTTCAAAATTCCAAATTTCATAATTTAATTAATTAAAGTGTTTAGCCATGATTAATATTTTAAATTAACATTTCCAAAATACTAATCTAATCCATTAATCATGCATTAATTTGTTCAACACATGTCCAACATTTTGAAACAAAAATCACCTCATTCCATGTTATATCACTCACGGCATTGGTGGGTTTTAATATCCGATTTCATTTTCAATCCGATTGAATTACAAATCAACATTTCCCAAGTCTTTAAACTCATCCAATGATCAAAAGAACAAAAAAAAACCATGAGTTAGAGCAACATTCATATTCGGCCAAGCCAAGATTTGGGCCAAAAATTGATCCAGTCAACGTTTCATAAAATTGATTATATATAACTCCAAGTTATCCATATACAAGCATGCTCAAACAAACAATTTGGTTAAATCATGCTCAAATCCAATTTACCAAAATTTTACCCTAATCTTTTTCATGCTCAAATTAGGCTCCATGATACCATTGTTGGTTTCTAAGGCATTCCCAAGATCATATTTAAGCATAAAAACATGTGAATATAAAAGGAGATATGGCAGAATCATACTCACTTTGAACGGTTGTTGGATGTGTTGATATCAAATATTTCTCCTTGAAGTTTTCGGCCAAGGTGTCCCTTTGAAAGTTGAATCCATGCTCCAAGTTTTGTGTTGATTCCAAGCTCAAAGGTGGGTTTCCCTAACACCTTGCATGATCCTTGAAGTGTTCTAGCAAGTGAAGAAAGAAAACAATTTTCCTTGTTCTTCAATGGAGGCTCACGGTTTTTGGCCTTGAGAGAGAGAGAGAGTTTCTAATTTTTGTATTTTGTTTTTCAAAAAAACTTAAGCCAAAATCCTTTACAACATTTGGTAATAGCTTTTCCAAAAAGCAAAATGCAAAAGGGAGGGAAAATGACATTCAATGCCCTCAACAACCACCATCATGAATAATGACTGGTTGTCATTCACCAAAAGGTGACTTGACATCCATCACTAAAGTGACATGCGATGTGACTTGTGGCCGCACTTGATTCAAAATCGGAGTGGTCTCGCAAAACATATTTCGGGCTCGGGTTCGTTAATTCCGAATTAACGAATTTTCCGTTGCAACGTAATTAAATCAAATTTATTAAATAATAATGCCAAGCAAAATTACTATTCACATCGCTAGCGAATTAATTCTAAATTAATTCGTTAACCCGAATTAAAATCCAATTTTAATTCCACGTTGAAATCTAATTTCGTTTAATATATCGAATATATTACTTTAACGATTAATTCTAAATTAATCGTTCTCTCTCTTCAAATAATATTTTATCCCAGATAAAATCTCTCCGTAATTAATCCCAAATTAATTAAGTTCAAATCATTCGTCATCGGTGAATCTTCGGGAAGCAACCCATGAGATCCTTGAATATGTTGGCAGTAAATCCGGTCGTCGGACTATCCGAACACGTACGTACCTCGTACTACGTTTTTACCGATATACGAGACATGTTGGCTTCTAGCAAAGCACCGTGCCTACCCAATTCTCCAGAAATATTCTTAATGGAATATATAATCTATATCAGGCGTAGTATACGTAGTATTGCGTATTGCGATCCAGTATCGGATGTCACATGCAAGGCCTGAGGCTAGAATAGTGTCTGCCCCGTACGAAGCATATATCGGATTACTAGCAACTAGTCTCTTTAATCGGATAATCATGACCTTGTCATATTATCCCGATGGTTGCAACCATTTAGAGTACCAGTTCTGTATCCCTGGGTGATCATCATCTCCATATGACTGAATTGATACTTCCATCTTGACATCACACCGAATACACTATGATTCTCAATAACCAGAAGAGGCATACACAGAACCTGTTAAAGTCTTGGACGACCAAAACCAAAGCGTATTGATTGTCGCAAGTACTAGCGATGCAAGTCTCAGGTTAAGACCAAATACACCTACCCTGAAGCAGATTCCCATAGACACATAGTCATACTACCAATGGGATTCCGCGGGGTCTATCCAGAGCGAAGCTGTTTCCATACCATCGGTAAACACAACCTTTTATTGCACTTGCATAAGTATCCAATACTTAAATATATGAGAACTATGTCGTTACGCTTCCATAACACGCACAAGTGCAATACTAGTCTATTCCACTTTATCGATGTCCAGTCTCGATAATACTACGACTAGGGATATTTAATGATTAAACCTTTATGGATTGATACTGTCTCATATCTTATAATCCGGAACTAATCATAAGGACTTTATCATTTATATATATTTAGTAATCAAATTACAAAATGATAAAATGCAATTTCCATTGCTACATAATTAATTTGTACAAAAACCACAATGTCTTTTACAAATAGTGACGCTATGGGTCATAATTGTCTAACATTGTTGCCATTCTAGAGTGCTATGACCACTCTTGTAACTCCTAGAATTATTCTTGAGTTCTTCATAGATGGTGGCTTTGGTTAGTGTTAGTATTAATATGATTAATATTGATAAAATTGGATTTATAACATGAAAAATGATATTTTTTTACAAAATCAGATCTGGAAATTCTGTGATTTTGGTGATGAAAAATATGTTGTATAAATGAATTGGATGTGTTTTGGGCATTGGAACAATTGCCAGAAATTATTTCGGAGTTGAAATATGCGAAAACGGCGAAAAACGGCGTTACTGGGTGAGTTTTGGGCTTACCGGGTGTCCGCTGTCCAAACAGTGAATTGGTCACTGTTTGGGCAGCCCATGAACTGCCCAAGCACTATTGGAGCTGACCTGGACAGCCCCATGTGTGTTGGTTGGTCGGTTCTGACAAAAACGCGTTTTATGCCATTTTATGGAAAAAATATTTTCGGAAAAATTTCGTAGTATTTCTAACTTATTTATGTTGTTATTTGATATTGAATAAATTTTTAGTGTCCTAGACATGCCAAAGATCTCTAAGAATGATTTGTTTGTGAATAATAAAGAAGTTTGCGGAAAAAACTTACAATGATCGGATGTTGGATTTCAAAAATCTTGTATGTTTATTGAAAGCTCCAAGCCTTCTTTGAGTGAATCCGACCAAAGGGTGAGTTTCCCTATCACCTTCTTTAACTCCAAATGTGCTAGCAAACTTGAAATTTTGAAAAAAAATTTCCAAGAGGGAGAGGGAGAGTCACGGCAATGGCTAGAGGAAATAGAGAGTTTTTGTATTTTGTTTTCTAAAAATAAATTACCAAAATTGCCTTGCAAAAATGGTATATGCTTTTCCAAAAAGAAAAATCAAAGGCAAAGTGTGTTGGAGGGAAAATGGCATTAAATGCCCTCAACCACTTCCATCACTCATGTAGACATTTGATGTAAGTTGGTGGGTCCCACTTCTTAATTCAAAATATAAGTTGGCTTGCCCAACACACTTCAGGCTCGGGTTCGTTTAATCCGATTAAACGAATTTTCCGTCGCGACGCAATTAAATCCAATTTAATAAAATAATAATGCCTAGCAAAATTATTACGAAAGTTGCTTGCGAATTAATTCGTTCGCCCGAATTAAAATCCAATCTTAATTCCGCTTTGAAATCTGATTTCAATTAATATATCTAATATATTATTTAATCGATTAATTCCAAATTAATCGCATTCTCTCTTCCATTCGAATTTTACCCAGATAAATTCTTGCCGTAATTAATCCTAGATTAATTTTCTCTCTCATAATTAATCCCAGATAAATTCTGTTCGAATCAAATGTCATCGGTGAATCTTTGGGAAGTGACCCAAGAGATCCCTGGATATGTTGGCAGTAAATCCGGTTGTCGGACTATCCGAACACGTGCGTACCCGGTACCACGTTCTTACCGATTTACAAGACATAGTTGGCTTCTAGCAAAGCACCGTGCCTACCCAATTCTCCAAAAATATTCAACAAAGAATATATAATCTATATCAGGCATAATATACTATGTATTATGTATTACGATCCAGTATTGGATGTCACATGCTAAGCCTGGGGCTGGAATTGTGTCTGCCCCGTACGAAGCATATATCGGATCACTAGCAACTAGTCTCTTTAATCGGATAATCATGACCTAGTCATACTATCCCGATAGCTGCAACATATTAGAGTACTAGTTCTGCATCCATGCGTGATCATCTTCTCCATATGACTGAAATGATACTTCCTTCTTGACATCACACCCAATACACTACGATTCTCAGTAAACCCAGAAGAGGCGTACACATAACCTGTTAAAGCCCCGGACGACCAAAACCAAAGCGTACTGATTGTCGCAAGTATTAGCGATGTAAGTCTCAGGTTAAGACCACATACACCTACCCTGATGCGGATTCCCATAGACACATAGTCATACTACTAATGGGATTCCGAGGGGTCTATCCAGAGCGAAGCTGTTCCCGGTCCAACGGCTAACAGAACCTCATATCACACTTGCATAAGTATCATATACTTAAATATATGAGAACTATGCAGTTAAGCTTCCATAACGCGCACAAGTGTAATACTAGTCTATTCTGCATTATCGATGTCCAGTCTCAATAATACTACGACTAGAGATATTTAATGATTAAACCGTTCGTGGATTAATACTGTCTCATATCTTATTAATCTAGAACTAATCATAAGGACTTTTATCATTTATATATATTCAAGTAATCCAATTACAAAATGATAAAATAGCAATTTCCTTTGTCACATAGTTAATTTGTACAAAAACCACAATGTCTTTTACAAATAGTGATGTTATGGGTCATAATTTTCCAACATAAATATGTTTAGGTGAAATATGAATGCATTATTCATATTGGATATTGAATAATTTATTCGATAACTTTAAAATTTTTTAAAGTTTCGATTTCGCCCGAACCGCGAGCTTCCGCTACGCCCGTTCGAAAACCCTAACAGTGTCTAGTATTACTATAAGACTATTCTAAGGTCTATGTCATTCTTAGCATACCTATACATCAATCTAATACGCATAATGACAATACCATTAATAAGGTATGAAATGAAAATGTATTTATTTTATTAATAAATAAGAAAATGTACAATTCGAATTGGCACTTCAAGTACCAACTTCAACAAGAGGTAATTGATATATATAAAAAAAAAATTACATCTAAGTTCCAAAAGAAAAAACATAAAGAAGAAGAAGAATTTAATAAAATTAGTTCAAAAAATAAATCATAAATAAATAAAATTTATTTTATTAATATATATATATAATAATTATTATAAAAAAAATACAAAACGGACCATTTTCGTAAAACTTAAACATTATGGCTCATTTTGACAAATGATAAAAAATTTTGACTAATTTTACCAAATTCTAAAAAACTTCTGCCAATAAAATCCCTATGCAAATAGTCTACTTTTTCTTAGTTGGACAGTCCAAATTTGAATAGCAAATGAAATTCTTGACTCGGAACTTAGAAGTACTGGTTTAAACTAACAAAGTTGATCCCTCGCATTTTGGTCCTCATCACGTGAAACACCAAATACCAAAACTAGTAACAAATGTCTTCTACAAAGGAGCACTTTATTTATTACACACACCACCACTCTAATTCTTTGCTCCCCCACAAATTCAAGTTTCCTCCTCTGTTCAAAGCATGCGCCACAGCGCCAAGCTCAAATCACCCATCCAAGGCCAAATCATCCACGCCCATCTCATCAAATCTGGGTTTTCATCAAACGGGTACGCAGCCACGGCTCTCACTGGAAAGTACATGAAACTTAATCTACTTAGTGATGCTCTTAAAGTGTTCGATGAAATGACTGACCGGAACTTGGCGTCATTGAACTCGGCAATTTCCGGGTTTGCCCACAATGGGTATTTTAGACAAGATCTGAGGGTGTTTAAAGAAGCGGTGGTTGGAACGTTTAGGCCTAATTTTGTCATTGTTGCTAGTGCGTTGTCTGCTTGTGAGAGTGTTGATCATGGCTTGCAAATGCATTGTTTGGCGATAAAGTTAGGCGTTGAGATGGTTGTATATGTGGCAACTTCATTAATGACTATGTAATTCTTTGCTTGCAAATGCATTGTTTGGCGATAACGTTGGCCGTTGAGATGGATGTATATGTGGCAACTTCATTAATGACAACTCTAATTCTTTGCTCCCCCACAAATTCAACTTCCTCTGTTCAAAGCATGCGCGAAGCTCAAATCACCCATCCAAGGCCAAATCATCCACGCCCATCTCATCAAATCTGGATTTTCATCAAACGGGTACGCAGCCACGGCTCTCACTTGAATGCACATGAAACTTAATCTACTTAGTGATGCTCTTAAAGTGTTCGATGAAATTCCTGACCGGAACTTGGCGTCATTGACCTCAGCAATTTCCGGGTTTGCCCACAATGGGTATTTTAGACAAGCTTTGAGGGTGTTTAAAGAAGCGGTGGTTGGAACGTTTAGGCCTAATTCTGTCACTGTTGCTAGTGCGTTGTCTGCTTGTGAGAGTGTTGATCATGGCTTGCAAATGCATTGTTTGGCGATATAGTTGGGCGTTGAGATGGATGTATATGTGGCAACTTCATTAATGACTATGTATTTGAATGGGAAAGAAATAATTTTGGCTACTAGAGTGTTTGGAGAGATGCCTGAGAAGGATGTTGTGAGCTATAATGCCCTTTTTACCGGGCTTTTGAATAATGGGGTTCCGCTACCGGTGTTAAAAGTGTTCAAGGACATGAGGGAGTGTTTAAGTGAAGCACATAATTCAGTTACATTTATTTATGTTATTTCTGTGTGCAAACCTTTTATATCTTCAGTTTGGTAGGCAGGTTCATGGGATTATATATAAAAATTGAGATGCAATCTCATACTAAGGTTGGTAATGCACTTGTTGACATTATTCAAAATGCGGTTGTTTGCCTTGGCTCATAATATATTCCAGGAGTTGAATGGGAGTAGGAATATTCTGACACGGAATTCGTTGATATCCGGAATGATGTTAAATGGATAGAGCTCGAAAGCCATGGAATTGGTTGATCACTTAGCATATGAAGGATTTAACCTAATTCGGCTACTTGGAATTCAATGATCAGTGGATTTTCTCAACAAGGAATGGGATTTGAAGCTTTTAAGTACTTTCAGCTGGGACAGTCCAAGTTTAAAATGCATTACAAGTGTTTTATCAGCCTGTGCAGACTATTCTGCTCTGAAGTGTGGAAAAGTGTTGATCATGGCTAGCAGGGGTTAATCTATAATTCCAATAGCTTGATCAACACTCTCACAAGCAGACAATGCACTAGCAACAGTGACAGAATTATGCCTAAACTTCCAACTACCGCTTCTTTAAACACCCTCAAAGCTTGTCTAAAATACCCATTGTGGGCAAACCAGGAAATTGCCAGAGTTCAATGACGCCAAGTTCCGCTTTGTGACCCAAATCTGAACTCTCCTGCAAATTCGGAGGCAGCACGAATGTTTAGCGAGAACAAGCGTGAGTACAATAGGAAAATACGCGAGATTGTTGAGCAGAGTTGGACTGGTGATTAGTTGCTACTTGTTGGATTATAGGGATGACTGTCCAAGTAAGAAAGAGTAAACTGTTTGCATTAGGGATTTTATTGGAAGAAGTTTTATCCTAAGATGGTGAGAATAATGTCTATTAAATTGCATCTTGGTATATCTATTTGTCTTTCATTTTATATTTCTTTGGCATTCATCTTTACTTTCAGCTGTTGCTTACGTGGTGAGTTCAAACCTGATGAATGTTCTAATTTTGAATTCAATCCATTTGCAGTGGACTTGTGCAATTGTCCCAGTTAAGATTGGACATTTAATACCAGACAAATTGGTGACATACGTTTTTCTCCGTGTTTTTCCACTGTTTGGGATGACAAAATCGTCATTATATAATATAATATTCTACTTACAAATCATAATTTAATGTGAAACTAATTAAACAAATCTGTTTCCTAACAAGACATAATTATTTATTAGAGTTTTGATAATAAATCACTGAAAACTCCTAATAGATAATTCACACATCCACCAATAAGAGGTTTTAACAAATTAGGTGGGATATGCCGGTGATATGCAATAAATCTAAAGAAATTAGATTATAAAATCTTGCAATAATTAAATGGCATTCTATATCTAAGCGTTTGTGAGGCCTGTGCGTGCCCCTTAAATCAGCGAAGCTTCACTTAAGGTAGCCCCACGTGGCTAATGTCTTTGAAGAGGCCAGCTACTAGCTTCACGTATTAGATGAGACAGCTGAACCGGTGTGCATATATAAATTTACAAATTTTCTCTTTTTTCTCTGTAGTACTTTTTGTAACTTTCCAACCATCAATTTCACGCCAAGATGCACATTCGAAAGTTGGCATATATATATATATAGGGGTGGTAATTTGAGTTATGATTCATTTATTCGTTTGATTCGATTCGCTTTAAAGCGAATACATGTTTGAAAAAATGAATTCGTTTAATAAATGAGTCAATTTGATTCGATTCGATTCGTTTATTAAACGAATCGGAAACGAATTTGAGTTCATTGATTCGTTTAAAATTCGTGTTATTATTTTCATAACTAGTTATTGTTATTTTTCAATTAAGATTTGAGAAACTATGACTAATTGCCATAGAAAAAATAATATTGTCGATATTGGTGAAATAGTTTTAGTAAATATATTAATAACATATTTCATATGTATATATTATGAAGAATTAATAAAAATAAATAATGGTAAATTATGTTATTGAATAATATCATTACTAAACGAATATTTGTATTCAATTCGTTTAATAAAAGAATCGAATGATATTATGATTCATTTAATAAACGAATCGAATACGAGTCCATCATATTTTGATTCGATTCGTTTAGGATTCGATTCGTTGATTCGTTTTGCCACTCATACATACATATTCCTGTAACATTAGTACTGTCATCACCAGCATCTTCCTGAGATACATCCCTACAAACATCACATAGTTTTAACCTATGTTTCCCATCATGAGCTAATTTATACTCATGTTGTTCAAAATAATTCATTTACATGCTCATGCTGGTTACCATCATTTGAAAGAATATTTGCATCAGAATCAAAACCTTAGTTGTAAGCAATGTCCTCATTTTCAAAAATATCATCACTGTCATCACTTCCATTAGTCCCCTCTTGTGCATCCCCATTAACAATATTAGTATTGTCATCACCAGCACCTTCATCATTACTGATGAGCCCTTCTACCTCACAATTTGACAACAAAAATTCTTCATCATCTTTAGCGTATTCATTCCTCTCTCACCATCTTCCCAATGTGGGTACAAAACTAGCAAAACCTCGACTTCGAATGATGACTCCCAAAGATTCATCTATTGCAAATATACACTTCAACAACATTAACAAATTCTAAGGATTGTAAATGTTGGACAATTATGACCCATAGCGTCACTATTTATAAAGATCATGATGTTGTTGTACAAATTAACTATGTGACAAAGGAGATTGCTCTCTTATCATTTGTGATTAGATCACCTAGATGTATAAATGATAGGAGGTCCCTATGATTTGTTCCTGGACGAAGAATGATATGAGACAGTATCAGTCTACGAATGATAAATCATTAAATATCCCTAGTTAGAGTATTATCGAGATTAGACATCGATAAATATGTAAAAGACTAGTATTACACTTGTACGCGTTGTGAGGGCACAACTGCATAGTTCTCATATATTTGGGTATAGGATACTCATGCAAGTGTAGTAGGAGGTTGTGTTTTACCGATGTTACGGGAAACAGCTTCGCTCTGGATAGACCCCCTCGGAATTCCATGGTAGTATGACTATGTGTCTATGGAAGTCCGAAATCAGGGTAGGTGTATTTGTTCTTAACCTGAGACTTGCACCGCTAATACTTGCGACACTCAATTTACTTTAGTTGCGGTCGTCCAGGGCTTTAACAGGTTATGTGTACGCCTATGCTGGGTATATTGAGAATCGTAGTGTGTTGGGTGATGTCAAGACGGAAGTGTCACTCCAGTCATATGGAGATGATGGTCGCGTAGGATACGGTACTAGTACTCTTAAGTACTGCAGTCATCGGGATAAAATGACAAGGTCAGGTTTATCCGATTATAGAGACTAGTTACCAGACATCCGACATGTGCTTCGTACGGGGCAGACACAATTTCAGCCCCAGGCCTAGCTCGTGATCATCCGATACTGGACAGAAATACGCAATACTACGTATACTACGCCTGATATAGATCTTTTATTCCTGTAAGGATATTTCCGGAGAATTGGGTAGGCATGGCGCTTTGCTAGAGGCCAACCTTGTCTTGTAAATCGGTATAAACGTAGTACTTGGTACTTACGTGTTCGGATAGTCCGACGACCGAATTACTGCCAACATATCCGGGGATCTCATGGGTCGCTTCCCAAAGATTCACCGATGACGTATGACTCGCACTCTAAATTAATATGGGATTAATTAGAAGAGAGTGAAAATTAATCTGGATTAATTGCGGAGATATTTTATCTGGGATAAAATATCCATTAAAGAGAGATAACGATTAATTTGGAATTAATTGATTAATTAATATATTTGACATATTAAACGAAATTGGATTTCGACGTGGAATTAAAATTAGATTTTAATTCGGGCGAACGAATTAATTTAGAATTAATTCGTTAGCGACGTGAATAGTGAGTTCGCTAGGCGTAATCATTTAATTACGACGCAACGGAAAATTCGTTAATTTGGAATTAGCGAACCCGAGCCCGGGATTATTTGCGAGCGCATTCGTATTTCGAATTCGAGTGCGGCACGCAAGTCAAATCAAGCGTCAAATCGCTAGTCGCATCTAGCGTCACATCAAGCGTCAAAACATGTAACTTTGAGTGATGTGACACTTGATTGATTGATGTGATTGATTGATGGAATGATGGAGTAGTTGAAGCCTTTAATGGCTTGACTTTTCAAAGAGAAAAATTGGTATATGTTATTGATTTTTGAAATCAATTAATATCAATACACATTTTTCTCTCTCTCTCACACACAACACCTCTCTTTTCTCTCTTCACAAACACGCCCAATGGGCTGTTCTTCTTCTGGTTTTTCCGAGAAGAAGGGAAGCATTAGTGTGTGGTTTTGTGGCAAAAATCAAAAGAGCTAGCACTCCGAGAGACATGTGAAGGTGATAGGGAAGTCCACCCATGAGCCGGGAACCATTCGACGAAGCTTGGAGCTTGACGAAGGACCACCATGGACGCCAAAACAGTGAGCTTGGAGCAGTGCACTGCCGTGAGCTGCAGTGAGTAGATTTTGAGTTTTGTTCGTTGCCGCGTCGCTCAACCGATCGATGTGAGTATTCCGCAACTTCGTTGATTTGTATTCGCACTTATTTCATGCTTGTTTATGATCTTGGGACCTTAGCTAAAAACCAACAATGGCATCAAGAGCAAGGTTAAAGCATGAAATTTGATTTAGGGCTTAAAATTGGGTAAATTGATTTTGAGCATGATTTGATTAATTGGATGTTTGAATATGCTTAAATCATGTTGAATTGAAGATTGATTGGATCAATTTCAAGAAAATTGGTTTGGAACAATTTTGCCCAAATTTGGATGGCTTGGCCGAAACTTGACTAGCCCTAAAATGTCTTGGATTTTGATTTTGATTCATTGGATGAGTTGGAATCATTCGGGAATGTTGAATTAATGTCGATTGTGGATTTAATTGGATTGAAACCGAATCAGACACAAATCCCCTCCATTGCCGAGAGCATTATAGCATGTTTGGATTTGATTTTTTGATCAAAATGTGTTGGACACTAATTGATGTAATTGAGCATGATTAATTGAATAAATTACTGTTTTGGAAATATTGATTTGGGTGATTAATTGTGTTATACACTTTAATGTAATTAAATGGGGAATTTGGAATTTTTTGAATTAATTATTTGGGCCTTAATTGGATTTGGGCTTGTTGTGTTGTTATTGGGCTTATTGGGCTTGTTGTACCAAGTTAGGTTTAGGCCAAATGGATTGGATCCGATTAGGCCCAAAACCGCATCCATAAAGCCAAATGCGACTTAATGGACCTTTAAAGTTTAATTGGGCCTAATGAGCCTAAATTGATTTATGGGCTTATGGGGTAACTCCCGGATTGGACTTTGGTTATTGGGTTCGACCCGAGTTGACCAAAAGTCTACGCCTTAAGAAATTAATTAAAAGCCCATTGGACTTTAATTAAATTGACGTTGGACGTTAATCGGGCTTTGAGACCCGTAACGATTAAATTTGGAATTTAAGTCATAAAGGTTCGTTATTAAAGTGTAGTATTTAATTTGGAATTAAATAGCGAATTAGTATTAAATACAAATTGAATTGGATTTAATTTTGTAGTTTAATTTAATTCGAGAATTCGTACTTTGAGTACTTATTCGCAAAACGAGTTTGACTCGAACAAAATCAAATCGTTGTTTGAACATTAGATTATCACTAATTATCAGATTAATTAATTTGATTAGATTGATTGATAACATGCTTGTGTGAATACATGGTTGCGATGCATGAATAATGTATATCATATGGATATTAGATGGGTGGGGCAATTTTAGAAATTGTTGTAATAAATTTGATTTATTAAATTGGACCTGCGTGTCCAGCCTTATTACCTCCTTATTCTTTGTATTCTCTTCTCACCTATTCCCCTCAATGTAAATGAGGTTTCTTTACAAGTGTAGTGTAACGGGTAGAAGTAAATACATGTGCTAGCGGGAGAGAGTAATGGAGAGATTTGATCTAGGATCAATGTGTAAAGTATCCATCCGCATATCATTATTACTTTATTTATACGCGCTTTATTTTGCGTTTAGAATGCATGTTTAAGGGTGTATGATGATGAGACCTTAACAAAGATAATAAATTGGTTGCCAATTTGCACTCGAAAAACCCTCGCAAAATATTAAGCGTCTTTCCTTCATTGAGTGATTCTTACTCAAGATCCGAGACTAGCATTGGCTTGTTGGCCAAAGTCAAGGCCTTTGTCCGTTGAAGATGTGTTTGAATCACGAGAGCTTTGTTCCATATTGGTGTCTTTTCCAAGTTGTGGTTTGTTGGCCAAAGTCAAGGCCACTTCTTGTCCATCGACATTGATTACGAAGTTTTCAATGGTCAATGGGTCGCGCTTAACTGGGATCACTAAGTTTGTTGTGCCAAAGCCAAGACTTAGTTGATTCAGAGGAAAAAGGTTAGGTAATACATTGGATGTATTGGCATATATAAGATATATGTTTCGGACTTGGATGTCCCCCTACCGGATCTAGGAATTGGATTGGATCCAATCGATCTTAGAGATCTACCTAGTTAATTATCATACAATTTGTTGGCCAAAGTCAAGATTGTGTGATATTTAAAGGGATCCTAGCCCACTAGGAAACACGGTTTCCCGAGTAGTCGACAGAGGGTTAGAGGCTCGCAGAAAAATAGTGGGAGGTAAGAATTAAATTTACAATATTCGTTTAATTACTTGCCATACGCGCTCATTCAAATATTATTCGTCAAATAATTAAATGTTAGTTGGACTAATATTTAAATTGTTGTTTTGATTAATAGTTGGACTATATTCAAACTATTCATTTATAGTTGATTTTATAATTGGATTATAGTAATCAATATAATTGATTTTAAGCTATTAAATTATAGTTGATTAAATAGTTAGACTATTGTAATCATTATAATAAACAGTACCTAAATCGTTAATTAAATAGTTGGACTATTAGAATCAAGATATAATTGAAAGATTGACATTTAAAACATAATCCTAGGGAAAATGTATTTAAATGGCTTAATTTTCAAATCGGGAATAAATTTCAGGATGGTCCTGGAAAATAATAAGTTACTTTATTTGATAAAATAACATATTATGCCTAAGCCCGAAGTTAAGCAAATAGTATAGCATAATCTTTGGAAGATTTATGTGATGATAACTTTAGTGCTTAATCCATTAAGCTTGTCGCAGTAGACTCTTAAATTTCTGAATCAGAACTAAGGGTTAGATCCTTAAAGTATGATATTGAAATTGAAGGATCTTAATAAATCTATACTTAAATTTTAGAAGTACTATATATTGCAATAGTTAACTCTTGGAGGGTTAATGACTATTATCAAGGAGACAAAGTCAAAGTTTGCAATGAGGCAAGTAGCGCAAGGCGCACTTTACTTCGATATTCTAGAAGGCCAAGGCTTGGCCAAAGGCTTCTAGAGTATTCAAAAGGGAAAAGGAAAAATCATTATAATCTTCTGGGAAGATAAAAGACATATCCTAAAATGTCTGCCTAAATTGTGGCAAACAGGATCGTGGAAGCGTGACTGCCGTTTGGACAAAGCAGACATGAAGGAATTGAAGAACGAGCAAGGCTCTGACTTCAAATATGTTTGTCATAATTATGTTCACTACTAGTATTAAATTGGATTTTAAATACTTAGTGTGGTACATAAAATATATGTATTGATGTTCAGAATCTGTTTTGAACAGGATACTGACTTCAATAGAGATTTATCTGCGAATTGGAAACGGGACGAAAATAGCTGTTTCAACCGTAGATACCTAATTTTAGGCACTACCCTCAGCTGTGTACTTAAATCAGGGAACTGTTATAATGTAACTAGTTTGACTAGAAACATTATCTCTATATTAGTGTTTAACCCGCTGCGGGTGAACCTTTATATCCTAGAACACTAAAGTGTTTTATTATATAAAGATGATATTGAATAAACACATTAGATGTGAATAACAAAATTTATATTTTGAATATAAATAAATCTCAAACGTATAACGTGACAAACAAATAGCTCGAACTGATTTGATGAGAAGAAACTAATTGTGGCATTGTTGTCTGGGACACATTTAAACAAGAATCGTATATCCACACTTTTGAAGAGTGGGTACTCGGACTAATTTGATTCTATTCAAATGAAGTCTACGAATCTTGTTTATTTGGGCAAAGTGCCTAAAACACCATTACTTGGTAAAAGTGCAAAGCCACCAATCTGTTAGCCCTAGTTCATAGTGAAGCAAGTGGGCCCATGTCTAGCTAGGCTAGAGGTGGATATGAATATTTCATGACCTATATGGATGTGGCATCGCGTTATGGTTATGTGTTTCTTTTGAAGAACACAAATCAGAAAATTTTAAAGTTTCGACACGAAATAGACAAACAGATCGGCTGAAGTATTAAACCGTCACGGTTAGACCGTAATGGAAAATACTTAAGCAATAAGTTTCTAACATACTTGAAAGATAATAGTATTCTTTCAATGAGGACTCCTCACGGAACACGTAAATTTGACAGTGTGTCCGAAATGAATGACCAAATTTTATTAGACATGATAAGGTTAATCATGAGTCGCTCTGAGCTACCATTTCCTTCAATGGATACGCATTAACAGTGCAGAACTTATTTTGAATAAGGTTCCATAATAGTCTGTTTGACAGATTTCATATTAGATATGAACCGGAAATAAACCATGTTTCTCATTCCTGATAATTTGGGAATGCTAGGCATAAGTTTGGATGATACCAAACTAAAACCCAAATTGGATAAGTGTCAATTGTAGGTTATCCTAGGGATACCAAAGTATTGTACTTATACATCTCACCAGAGAACAATGTAATTGTTGCTCACCATGCGGTTTTCCTAAGAGGAATACCGATATGCAGTGGTAAGTGGGAGGATAGTAAAACTCGATGAAAATCAGAGTAATACTGTTCCAGGCACCAATCCTTAATGGAACATAAATAGTTCATCAAGGATGAAACTATTACCATTATTCTTCGAATACACAATAACCGCGTATGTCGGAGAGATTCATAAAATCAACCTGGGGCATGGGTTTCTGATCTCACCTCGTAAAGATGTCAATCTTTTGAGGTATACCAACTGACTACATATAAGGAAGTGATACAAGGTATGACTCCCTATTATGACAAAGTGTCATGATATCCGAAATGGATTCCATGTATATCAACTATGTTTTGATACTAGTTGATGTACCGCAAAGCATTGTGCCTATTGGTACTTATAAGTCTTCAAGGAAGACATACATGGATGACAACATATCAACGTTCTAAGCTAGGCTTGTAACGAAAAGGTATCGTTATCAACATTGTGTTGATTACGATTCAACCTTTTACCTGTTGCCATGGTAAATCCATTTGGATAATGCTTGCTAACGCTGCATGTTTCATTTATGAAATATGACAGCTGAACGGGAAAATTGATTTCCTTAAAAGGAAATATTTTGGAGGATGTTTACAACATCCTGATGATTTTGTCGTACAATAACTAGCAAACAAGGTTTGCAGGTTATTCGATCCATGTTTGGATTGAAGCAAGCATTAGGTTCTTGCAATTATCGTTTTGATGTAATCATAATGATTTATGATTTAATTCAAAATGAAAAGATTCTTGTGTATATAAGAGGGTTAGTGGGAGCGCACTGACAGTGGTTGTCCTATAAAAAATGATAATATGTCATTCTTGGAAATGATATTCCCAAAATAAAATCGGTGAAAGCTTGGCTTTCGATAAAACTCTCCAAGAAATCGTACATTGAAAAATGTACGCGACCTGGTGTCTCATACGCTTTGAGCATATGAAGTCACAAACAGGCCAATCCAAGTGATAGTCACTGGATTGATGTTAAGAACATCCGTTAGTATCTTAGAGAACTAAGGATGCTGTCTTAATCTATAGAGAAGGAGAACTTGAAGTGACTGGGATCACTGTAGCAAGTTTCCTAACCGATAAAAACGACTATAAGTCACAAACGGTACTATACAGTTTAAATAACGGAACACTGAGCTGGAAATCTTCCAAGCAAGATATTGTTACCGAATAAATAGCAAATGCGGAATATTGCTGCAGCTGAGGCAGCAATAGAAGCCATTTGGGTCGATAACAAATCGAATTAGATTAGATATAATTTTGTTAGCAACTGAGCTAGGCTTGAGCACAGGCTAAAGAATTAATGGTCTCATCAACGATCCAGATACATACTTCGATATTCATATGATTCGTTCGGATCATACATCGTGGCGATGTGATGATCGAATAAATCGCATCAGATGATAATCATGCTAATCCGCTGACGAAAGCATTTCTCAGTAATTTGAGCCAACCGTACAGAGTTCGGGTGTAAGACACTCGAATGACTGGCTATAGGCCAAGTGGGAGATTGTTGGACAATTATGACCCATAGCGTCACTATTTGTACAGATAATGGTGTGTTGTACAAATTAACTATGTGACAAAGGAGATTACTCTCTTATCATTTGTGATTAGATCACATAGATGTATAAATGATAGGAGGTCCCTATGATTTGTTCCTGGATGGAGAATGATATGAGACAGTATCAGTCCACGAAGGATAAATCATTAAATATCCATAGTCAGAGTATTATCGAGATTGGACATCGATAAATACGTAAAAGACTAGTATTACACTTGTGCGCGTTGTGAGGGCACAACGACATAGTTCTCATATATTTGGGTATATGATACTCATGCAAGTGTAATAGGAGGTTGTGTTTTACTGATGGTACGGGAAACAACTTCGCTCTAGATAGACCCCCTCGGAATTCCATTGGTAGTATGACTATGTGTCTATGGAAGTCCAAAATCACGGTAGGTGTATTTGGTCTTAACCTGAGACTTGCACCGCTAATACTTGCGATAATCAATATACTTTGGTTGCAGTCGTCCAGGGCTTTAACAGGTTCTGTGTACGCCTATGCTGGGTATATTGAGAATCGTAGTGTGTTGGGTGTGATGTCAAGACGGAAGTGTCACTCCAGTCATATGGAGATGATGGTCGCGTAGGATACGGTACTAGTACTCTTAAGTACTGCAGTCATCGGGATAAAATAACAAGGTCATGTTTATCCGATTATAGAGACTAGTTACCAGACATCCGACATGTGCTTCGTACGGGGCAGACACAATTCCAGCCCCAGGCCTAGCACGTGATCATCCGATACTGGACAGAAATACGCAATACTACGTATACTACGCCTGATATAGATCCTTTATTCCTGTAAGGATATTTCCAGAGAATTGGGTAGGCATGGCGCTTTGCTAGAGGCCAACCTTGCTTGTAAATCAGTATAAACGTAGTAATTGGTACTTACGTGTTCGGATAGTCCGACAACCAAATTTACTGCCAATATATCTGGGGATCTCATGGGTCGCTTCCCAAAGATTCATCGATGACGTATGACTCGCACTCTAAATTAATCTGGGAATTAATTAGAAGAGAGAGAAAATTAATCTGGGATTAAAATTAGATTTTAATTTGGGCGAACGAATTAATTTGTTAGCGACGTGAATAGTGATTTCGCTAGGAGTAATCATTTAATTACGACACAATGGAAAATTCATTAATTTGGAATTAGCGAACCCGAGCCCGGGATTATTTGCGAGCGCATTCGCATTTCGAATTCGAGTGCGGAACGCAAGTCAAATCAAGCATCAAATCGCTAGTCGCATCTAGCTTCACATCAAGCGTCAAAACATATCACTTTGAGTGATGTGACACTTGATTGATTGATGTGATTGATTGATGGAATGATGGGAGTAGTTGAAGCTTTTAATGGCTTGAATTTTCAAAGAGAAAAATTGGTATATGTTATTGATTTTTGAAATCAATTAATATCAATACACATTTTTTCTCTCTCTCACACACAACTCATCTCTTTTCTCTCTTCACAAACACGCCCAATGGGCTGTTTCTTCTAGTTTTGCCGAGAAGAAGGGAAGCATGAGTGTGTGGTTTTTGTGGCAAAAATCACAAGAGCTAGCACTCCGAGAGACATGCGAAGGTGATAGGGAAGTCCACCCATGAGCCGGGAACCATTCGACGAAGCTTGGAGCTTGACGAAGGACCACCATGGACGCCAAAACAGTGAGCTTGGAGCAGTGCACTGCCGTGAGCTGCAGTGAGCAGATTTTGAGTTTTGTTCGTTGCCGCGTCGCTCAACCGATCGATGTAAGTATTCCGCACATTCGTTGATTTGTATTCGCACTTATTTCATGCTTGTTTATGATCTTGGGACCTTAGCTAAAAACCAACAGTAAATTCTCAAACATCGGTGCATGCTTTATGAATACGTTGCATTAAACAATAGAGTATACATATTGAAGAAAAACAGTGTTAAATTAATCTTACTTGGTGAAATTGCTATCCCCATATACGATCTTCCAACCAACTCCTAAAGCTAGAACTGTGAATACGATCTGGTTCCAACCAACTTGCCTAACTCAAAATATTTCCTTGGTAAAGATTGGAAGGATTTTGATGCAAATAATGGCGTGTCTAGAAAATTTTCACAGCGAAAATGTGTAACCCCAAACACATGACAATGAATAAACAATGGAGAAGTGGTGGACTACTTTGTTTTGTTGCCTTATGTTAATATTGAAACGATGATGTTTCTTTCCATAAAAACGGTGCATTTATGACATCATGTATTTTTTAACAATGTTAATGTAACACCCGGTGATCTCGATGACTATAAAATTATAGGATGTACGATACATGATATAACTAATGTTCAAATACGTATACACGAATGAAATGACTTTTTGGACATTCGGAAAATCCCTCACAATTTCGATAAGGAATTAATTCTAAGATTAAATGCGGATAACCCGTGATATTCGGGCCGTAACCTTTTCATACGATCTCAGCTTTTTATGCAATATATATCGTCAGAAAGCTAAGACCGAGACCTACAACCTCCGCGTTGGAAATATTTCTGAATTCGAATCAAAAGTAGGTCAAAAATCAATATTTACGTGGCTGCTACAATGGAATTTGAGAATAGACTAGAATTGGGTGATGTGACCAAATCTCAACCATTCATTTTATCACAAAAATCAGCCTTTTTTGCCTATAAATAAGGCACTATTCATTTGTCCCTTTGAGAAGCCAAAAACGTGAGCTTGGTTTGAGGAAGCTCTTCAAAAAATTTCTTCAATCTCATGGAAATAATGAAGGAATGGTGATGAATTCTCAAGTTTTCTTGGTCAAGTAAACTTTCTTTCTCCTTCTATCTTCTTAATTTTTAGTTTTGAGCAAAGAATACAAAGCCCTAAATTCGCATCTAATATACCTCTGAATTCGGAATTGATTAATTGGCTTTGATTAAGTTGTTTACATGCATTTTAGAGAGTATCATGATAGTATTAACTTGAATTGAGGCCTTTGTGAGTGTGAATATGTTAGAGGGTTGAATATGTTTCTTGTGTATTAAGGAGGATCAAATTGATATATAGAAGTTGGGGATTGAATATGCTTCTTGTGTATTGATGTAGAAATTTTGAGAAGCACCTAAGTAAGGGTGTTAGAATGATGGTATGAAGATTGTTGAGCATAATCTTTGAGGAGTTGGTAGTAGGCCCTGAAAACATACCAGCGTCGCAACTCTAGATACCCAGTGTCACAACACATAACCAGAAAGTAATTACTCACTCGGTTTGAACATGAGGCCATCGCGAAGCAGAATGCGCAGCGTCGCGATGTGTAACAGGCATAAGCTCTCTGCCTCGGGCCTGATCAGGTGGACGTCATGATGCGTAGAGTCTGACATCATGACGCGAAACAAAACATGCTCTCTGCCTAGGTGTGCTTAGGTTGGCATCGTGACGCGATGGACCCGGAGTCGCGACGCGAGATAGAAATGATTCCATATCATTTTAGTTTCAACTTAAGATGTTAGAAGCCACCCTTAGGGTCTAGTATCAGTTCATATACACATATTAGGACTTGTCGCAAGCAAAATACCTCAAGTGGTGATTACATATTATTTGAATTGAGAAGCTTAGTAAAATTCAGAAACATGTTCACAACTCATTTTTTAATTGAGTTTATTGGTCATAGATTTTTAGCAAGAAGTAAAATTTTCTTCGACGAAGGGAAATAACGCCAGCTAGATTCCAAATATGTGAGTGGACCATTTTTCTCAAATCGATTTTATTTATATATTTTGAATTGAGACTTACTTTTATGCAATAGGATGATAGCCAAGTTTGATATCCAGTTATTTATAAGAATGAGAATGATTTAAGAAATTATGATTTTGAAAGTATGATTTCTATGATTTTTGAGATTATGGGAGAAACCCAATCTAGAGGCTGTTGAGATTGACGGACATGGATTTGATTTTGGAGGCATGAAGGAAAAACCCACCTCAGGCTGTAACTTATGGAATTGACGGATAACATGTGCACATGTAGAGTAGGACTAGGGGACGGTGATATGTAACGCCCCTAGATCCTAGTTTCCGTGGCTTGGGGGACAGCGATACGTAACGCCCCAAGACTACCGGACTTCAGGGCTAGGGGACGGCGATATGTAACGCCCCTAGACCCTAGATTCAGGAAAAGGTAGTGGCATGTATTGGGGGACGTCGATACGTAACGCCCCAATGTCATAGATTTGCACACCTGGTTCCAGGTCAGTGGATTGGGGGACGGCGATACGTAACGCCCCAAGACCACTAGTTTAGGTGTATGAGGGCGGCGATACGTAATGTCCCTATGCATCAGGTTTTCTACAGATACTCAGAGACATGGATTTCAGAACGATGATTTTATAAAAGAGATTTTACGAGAAATAATTTTATAAGAAGTTCAGAGTTTTACAAAAAGAAAGGTTTCTAGAAAGCTTCACAAAAGGACATTTGATTTTCAGAAAATATAAAGTTTTCAGAAAAGATCCATTTTCATTGAGACGATTGTGATTTCAGTAAAACAAATGTTTTGCAAAGTATTTCAGTTTCAGTTTTAAAACTGTCCACTCACTAGATCGTTCAAACAATCTAACCCCATCACTCCTAGTGTTTCTATTTTACAGGTTAGCCGGACTACAAGCTCGAGAGGATGGATATTGTTGGCAGTCACTAGGGTGTTGGTCCACTAGGTCGTGTACAGAGTTTAAGCAGAGTGAGAGTCAACTAAAGTTGTATGTCAGATATTAGAAATGTATGAGTCTTGTGATTAGTTACAAGTGTCTATGAATGGGTCTATATTTGAGATGATTTATTAATGATGTATACAGTCAGTGAGTTAGAGGCGTAGGGGGATATGACAGCCTATTCCCTACATGTAACATATTCGAAAGGGGGATGTTACAAAGATGGTATCAGACCATGGTCTAGGGAGTCAATGACTGTAGTGGATAGAGTTTTGGGTTCTTGTATACGAGTATACCAATGGTACTAGTATGCGAGGCACTACCTCTCTAGTATATGATCCTCGAGTACGTCCTCAAGTCCTATAGAAATATTAGTAAGCATTCATAAAGCTATATGAATTTTCTTTCTAATAAATTCATCGTAATCCCTTTTCTAGGCAAGAATCCTTTTGTAGTCATCTTCATTTTATAACAGGAATTTAAGACAAGTTATTAGAATAGATAGTAAGGTTCTGAGAATATTCACGTAAAGGATTATGAAGATAAAGCTATAAGAAAAGTAAAGAATGATACATAGATGTTCAAGTAACCAGAGGCAGTAAGATGTAGAGATATAGAAATAGATGATGAAGAAAACATCAGAACTTAGCGACGTGAATAATATTTTGCTAGGCATAATTATTTAATTAATTTTGTAGGGAGAAGAGAGAGAGATTTCTTTTGTTTTCTAAAAATAATAATAATGAAAAAGCTTTACAAAAATTGGTATATCATTTCTAAAAGTCAAACCAACTTTTGGAGCCAAAAACTCATTAAATGCCTCACAACCACTTCTTTCATGAATAGTAACTGCATGTCAATCACTCAAAGTGACAAGACATCCATCACTTGAATGACGTGCGATGTGATGCGACGCGTGATGTTACTTGTGGGTCGCACTTAAACTCGAAATGCGAGTGCGCCCGCAAACACTCTCGGGCTCGGGTTCGCTAATTCTGAATTAACGAATTTTTCGTTGCGACAAAATTAAATCAAATTTAATTAAATAATTATGCCTAGTAAAATTACTATTCACGTCGCTAACGAATTAAGTGTAAATTAACTCGTTCGCCAGAATTAAAATCTAATTTTAATTCCGCGTCGAAATCCAATTTCGTATAATATATCGAATATATTATTTTATCGATTAATTCCAAATTAATCGTTCTCTCTCTTTAAATAATATTTTATCCCAGATAAAATATCTCCGTAATTAATCCTTGATTAATTTTCTCTCTCTTATAATTAATCCCAGATTAATAAAGTGGAGTAATACTTCATTGGTGAATCTTCGGGAAGCGACCCATGAGATCCCCGGATATGTTGGCAGTAAATCCGTCGTCGGACTATCCGAACACATACGTACCTAGTACTACGTTTTTACCGATTTACAAGACATGGTTGGCTTCTAGCAAAGCACCATGCCTACCCAATTCTCCAGAAATATTCTTAAAGGAATATGTGATCTATATCAGGCGTAGTATACGTAGTATTGCGTATTTCGATCCAGTATCGGATGTCACGTGCAAGGCCTGGGGCTGGAATCGTGTCTTCCCCGTACGAAGCACATATCGAATCTCTGGTAACTAGTCTCTCTAATCGGATAAACATGACCTAGTCATAATATCCCGATAGCTGCAGCATAAAAGAGCACCAGTTCCGTATCCTACGTGATCATCATCTCCACTATGATTGGAGTGATACTTCCATCTCGACATCACACCCAATACACTACGATTCTCAATATACCCAGAAGAGGCTTACACATAACCTGTTAAAGCCTTGGACGACCAAAACCAAAGTATATTGATTGTCGCAAGTATTAGCGGTGCAAGTCTCAGGTTAAGACCAATACACCTACCCTGATTCGGACTTCCATAGACACATAGTCATACTACTAATGGAATTCTGATGGGTCTATCTAGAGCGAAGCTGTTTCCATATCATCGGTAAACACAACCTCCTATTACACTTGCATGAGTATCCAATACCCGAATATATGAGAACTATGCCGTTATGCTCCCACAACGTCCACAAGTGTAATACTAGTCTTTTACGCATTATCGATGTCCAATCTCGATAATACTCTGACTAGGGATATTTAATGATTAAACCTTCATGGATTGATACTGTATCATATCATCTCAATCTGGAACTAATCATATGGACCTTCTATCATTTATACATCTTGGTAATATAATTAAAAATGATAAAAGGGCAATTTCCTTTGTCACATAGTTAATTTGTACAACAACACCATGATCTGTACAAATAGTGATGATATGGGTCATAATTGTCCAACATGTGATTCTTCAACTTGAGATACCACTGTGGGCGCATGAGACATCTCCTACACTTAGATGGCAGTCACGTCACCGATCTATTAGGATCAGACCTCCGCATGTTCGTTGGGTGTAGATAGATCATCAGGGTGTCCCGTGTGTATCGAGATAGGATCCGTCAGTTCTGTGTATCAGAGTATAGGTAGTCCATATGATTAGCAATCAGATAAAAACCACGGGCCCGTGGTACAATTTAGAAGTTAGTTCTAAATGTTCTTTTTGAGATTGCTAATAAAATAGTCGACTGGAAAATCCCTATAGAGATTTGACGTTTACATCTATATCTATTGGATTTATCCGGATACCTGTGACGGAGGAATTACACATTTGCCATGACCTCAACCTGTATGATTTAGCGAGTTTATCCGTGATCGTCATATTTTACGGGTGGATAAATTATTGACACGAAATAGGATTTCGTGACGGATATACCTGAATCTAGAGAGTCTTACTAATGAAATATACTCGTAGAGCACTAGGGCAACATTTATAAATGATACTGATTATTTATAAAGTCGTTTAAATGTTAAACGCAAAATACATGTGTAGGGACTCGATAGTCATTTCCTTAATTTTTGTGTATTTGCATTTAATGCTTGTTTAATTCAAATACACATTAATTAATTGTCAAATTGAGATATTTGACTAATATTATGTTATATATAACGTATTTGATATTTATTGTAAATATAATACATATATTTAATATATTTGTAATTAATTAATTAATTAATTAATTGTTAAATGATTAAATTAATTAAAATATAAATATCTTAAAGTTATAATATTCCTTTTAATGACTTGAGTTGCTTTGTTGACTTGTTATAAAGTTATTATAGTTGTAATGATTAAATATAACAAGTTGATAAAGTTAATTAAATGAAACAAAAATTGAAAAATATCTAGATATTTTAATTACAATTTTCGGCCAAGGCTTGGTTTTTTGGTATAAATTGTTTTATTTTCAATTAGGGTTTCATAACCTTGAAACACTTATCAAAATACTCCATTAAAAAGAAAACAAAGAAGCTTGAAGAAAAGAAAGAAAAAAGAAAAAGCTTGGATTTTAGTAAGTTTTTCCAACTTGCTATTAGAAGGAAAATTGTTCCTTGGGTTCTAGGCTTTATGCTATGAGTTTCTTTTGTTTTTCTATTCTTTATTTTTGTGTACTTTTGATGGATGAAATATTTGGAAGTGTTGAGCATGTATAAGTTTCAAAAGAATGCTTCTAATATGTTAATAAGCACACTTTTGAAAGTTTGAGAAACTTGTTGCTAATCTAGAGTTGTTGACCCACTCTTAAATGACCCAGATTTGATCTATAGTTATTTCATTTGTGTTGAGACTTGATTTGAATGGAAGAAACATGATTAAGTATTGGATTTTTTTAATTTGGTCTAATTTCTCCAATTTGAAGAAATTGAAAAATTAGGGTTTAAGACCACTTCCAAATTTGGGGCTTTTCATTTATATGGTGTTTTGGATGTGTATATGATACATATTAAATCTTATGTTGATTGGATTTCATTTGCATGTGTTTTTGAACAATGGAAATGCAAAATGCACTTACCCCCCCTCTGTGAAGCTCACGGCCTTGGGCCAATTTTTGGGAAATTTAATTTGCTAATTGTATTTGACATTTGGGACATGTTAAATTCATATTACAAATGATTTAGAATCATTCAAAAATATTTTGAACAATTTTGGATTAAAAATAAACAAAATGCTTGATTTGGGTAATTCGGTAAATTCACATAAATTTGATTATAGTGTTTTATTTCATAATTTGATTATTGGATAATAAAATAAATAAGTTTATTTTATTAATCCGAGAAATTTTTTTGAAATCGGATATTTTGATTTTCCACTATTCTCGCTGCGTTACCGGATTTCCCCAATAAAACACCCTTCAAAATGGTATCAGAGAGAGTCTGATTCTAGGCCCCCTAATATGATTAGCCCTTTAATTCAATGTTTAATCATGTTTTCTTGACTTTATACATGCATGTTATAATCTAATTTGATTAGATTTATGGTGTATGACACTTAGCGAAAAATCCCTAATTAATAAGGTTTAAAATGTAATTATGTATTTGATTCATGTTATGTGGTCCATCCTGTCAATACGGTTTATAAATATTTCTCCATTACTACATCTGAGACCGTACCTCTGCTGTGAGGGTGTAGCCGAAGAGATTTATTTATACCGGATGTATATCAGATACTAGATAATTCAAGCGAAAGCAGAATCCTGAACTTGCCCTACTTGTCAGGGTTTACGAAAGTAACTTGAGTTTATCATTGATGAGTTTAACCTTGGTACGTCTCCTTGTGGGCCTGCCTTGACAGCGACAATGAGAAACGACCAGGACCGGAACCCAGGAGTCACTAGTGAGTGATTGACAAATGAGTTGTCTACCTGATGAATATACGTAGGCGAGACCGTGCCTCTGATGTGAGCTAAAATATATTCACGGGATCCACCTTTCACTATTTGTTTTCATTTAATTATTAAATCTTTGTATTCTGTTTGGGGATTACAGTTTTGCATGATTTAGTGGGAGAAGCATCTTTAGATTAAAAATCCATGATCTAGTTTATGCTTTAAATATTATATGAAATTGCTTAAATTTATGCTAACCGTTTTTTGTGATCTATATGATAGATTTGCGATGGCGGCACCATCCATAAATCAGTTTGCGCGTATGCTTGATGCGAACAAACTAAAAGGCGCTGATAACTTCACCGATTGAGATATGGATTTGAGGATTGTCCTCGATTCCGAGAGGTTGTGATATGTTCTTGAGGGTCCACTGCCCCTTGCTGTGGCAAAGGACACTACACTGGAAGAACGCGAAGTCTTCCAAGCTTGGAAGGATGATGATTTAAGGGTTAAATCATACATCTTAAGTTCGCTTTCACCGGGACTCATAAACAGTATTATGGCATGTCAGATGCTTATATTATGATGACACGATTAAGACAATTTTTTGAGAACCAAGAACAAGTTGTTGTTCATAACGTCACAATAGAACTGTTCCATGCTCGATTGGATGAGGGGCAAGCTGTTAGCCCACATGTTCTTCAGATGATCGATTTGATCGATCAATTGAGGCAACATAATCTCATTCTGAATTACATTTTCGGTAGGAGTGTCATTCTTGGTTCTCTCCCAGCTTCTGATCGCCAGTTCGTGATGTACTTCAACATGAATGGGATTATCTGTACCTACCAAGAGCTTCATAGGATGTTGCTCACGGCGGAATAGGACCTCAAGAAGGGAGTACCGACTCGCCCTCCGAGACCTACTTCTCTATCTGCTTCTTCCCAGACTTGGTCGAAGGGAAAGAAGAAGAAAGGGAAGAAGAAGAAGGGTCTCGGTCCTCAACCACAGGCAAAGATAGCAAAGCCCAAGAGGGCTTCTAAAGACAAGTGCCATCACTGCAGCAAGGTCGGGCACTGGAAAAGGAACTGTCCTGACTACATTGCCCAGCTGAGGAGGGATAGAGTATCTACATCAGGTACATTTATTTTTCCAGTTATTGATTTATCTTTGGCTTGTGAAGCCGTTACATCCAACTGGATTTTAGATTCTGCTTGTCCCATTCACATTTGCAATTCGTTGCAGGTGCTGAAGGAAAGTAGAAGACTGAAGCCTGGAGAGATGCAGTTGCGATTCAGGAGTGGAGACTCTCTGGATGCAGTTGTAGTGGGAGTATGCGAGATCTCATTGCCGAATGGGACACTTTTGTTAAATGACTGTCATTTTGTACCAGGATGTGTAGCTAATATTATATCACTTTTTGTATTGGATACAGAAGGCTTTCGTATTAATATTAAGAACTGTTCTTTGTATTTATATGATAAAAGTAATATTCATATCCTTTGTTGTCCAAACCAGCATGCTCATTACACATTGCAAACTTCAAAAGATATTTTTAAATTATAGTTAATAAACGTAGTTTACCTGTAATTAATAATATTGAACTTTGGCACATGTGACTAGGTCATATAGGCGTTAAACGCCTTACCCAATTGGTTAGGAATGGTTTGATACCAGATCTCACCATTGAATCCTATCCAACTTGTGAATCGTGTGTTTAATGTAAGATGACCAAAGCCCCATTTTCTGGTGTTGGACACCGCACCACTAACTTACTGGAACTCGTACATTCTGATGTATGTGGTCCACTAAGTTAGACTGCTCACAGTGGTTATTCGTACTTTGTTACCTTTACCGATGATTTGTCATGGTACGGTTATGTGTATTTGATTCGACATAAATCGGAAACCTTTGAAAAGTTCAAAGAGTTCCGAAATGAAGTAGAAAAAAAAACT
The DNA here is from genome assembly GCA_019454045.1 of Zanthoxylum bungeanum. Taxonomy (NCBI): domain Eukaryota; kingdom Viridiplantae; phylum Streptophyta; class Magnoliopsida; order Sapindales; family Rutaceae; genus Zanthoxylum; species Zanthoxylum bungeanum. The sequence goes on from SKCR01048087.1 coordinate 35,125, forward strand.
GGTCAATATATTAAATGCCTTCGATCTGATCGAGGTGGTGACTATATGAGTGGTGAGTTCATGGATTATATGAAGGGGAATGGGATTCTCGCTCAATATACTCCTCCAGGTATTGGAGTCCTCTAAGGGTCCCAAGATCATAAATCAAGCATGAAACAATATGAATACACATCAAAGGAGGTGCAGAATAACTCACATTGATCGGTAGAGATGCAACGAAGACCAAAAACGCACTGCATTCTCCTTGCTCGGCAGTGGGCTGCGCAAATGGTGGACTGCACGGCGTGGGGACTGCTTCCTCCTCCAAGAATCGGCCATGGGTGTCCTCCATGGAAGGTCCAAGCTCCCAGCTTCACAAGGTGATTCCTTGCTCATGAAAACACTACCCTATCACCTTTGTATTCCTCCATGAGTGTGCTAGCACTTAGATCTTGCAACAAGATCATTTGCTTCTCTCCATTTTGCTCGCTCAAAACCAGAAAAACAGAGGAAGAAACGGTCCAAGACCGAGAGAGAAGAAGAGAGGTTTTTGGCTCCAAAAGGCCTAATACCGAAAATGGAAGAGAGAGAGTGAGTCAAAGGAAAAAAAAAATTGTAAAAGGTTTATATAATTTCCAAAATATAATAAATCATTTACTTTTTTTAAATTTCAAAAAGCAAACATTAAAGCTTTAAGTCCTCTAACATCAACTCACATCAATCTCTCAAATGTCACATCACTCAAAGTGACATGTGATTTGACGCTTGATGTGACTAATGATTTGACGCTTGATTTGACTTGCGTGCCGCACTCGAATTCGAAATGCGAATGCGCTAAAAAACAATCCAGGCTCGGGTTCGCTAATTCTAAATTAATGAATTATCCGTTGCGTCGAAATTAAATGATTACGCCTAGCGAAATCATTATTCACGTCGCTAGCGAATTAATTCTAAATTAATCCGTTCGCCCGAATTAAAATCTAATTTTAATTCCGCGTCGAAATCCAATTTCTTATAATATATCAAATATATTATTTTATCGATTAATTCCAAATTAATAGTTCTCTCTCTCTTTAATTGATATTTTATCCCAGATAAAATATCTCCGCAATTAATCCAAGATTAATTTTCTCTCTCATTAAATTAATCCCAGATTAATTAAAGTGCGAGTCATACGTCATCGGTGAATCTTCGGGGAGAGACCCATGAGATCTTCGGATACGTTGGCAGTAAATCGGGTCGTCGGACTATCCGAACACGTAAATACCTCGTACTACTTTTACACCGATTCACAAGACAAGGTTGGCTTCTAGCAAAGCGCCATGCCTACCCAATTCTCCAGAAACATGCTTATAGGAATAAGCGATCTATATCAGACGTAGTATACGTGGTATTGCGTATTTCGATCCAGTATCAGATGATCACGTGCTAGGTCTGGGGCTGGAATTGTGTCTGCCCCGTAGGAAGCACATGTCGGATGTCTGGTAACTAGTCTCTATATCGGATAACTATGACCTAGTCATATTATCCCGATGACTGCAGTACTTAAGAGAACCAGTACCGTATCCTACGTGACCACCATCTCCATATGACTGGAGTGACACTTCCGTCTTAACATCACACCCAACACACTATGATTCTCAATATACCTAGCATTGGCGTACACAGAACCTGTTAAAGCCCTGGACGACCTCAACCAAAGTATATTGATTGTCGGAAGTATTAGCGGTGCAAGTCTCAGGATAAGACCAAATACACCTACCCTGATTTCGGACTTCCATAGACACATAGTCATACTACCAATGGAATTCCGAGGGGGTCTATCCAGAGCGAAGCTGTTTCCCGTACCATCGGTAAAACACAACCTCCTATTACACTTGCATGAGTATCATATACCCAAATATATAAGAACTATGTTGTTGTGCCCTCACAACGCGCACAAGTGTAATACTAGTCTTTTACGTATTTATCGATGTCCAATCTCGATAATACTCTGACTAGGGATATTTAATGATTTATCCTTCGTGGACTGATATTGTCTCATATCATTCTCAGTTCAGGAACAAATCATATGGACCTCCTATCATTTATATATCTAGGTGATCTAATCACAAATGAAAAGAGTGCAATCTCTTTGTCACATAGTTAATTTGTACAACAACACAATGATCTGTACAAATAGTGACGCTATGGGTCATAATTGTCCAACACCAGGTACTCCACAGCACAATGGAGTATCTGAGAGGAGAAATCAGACTTTATTGGATATGGTCGGTTCTATGTTGAGTTTCACAGATTTGTCGTATTATTTATGAGGCTACTCTCTTTTAAGAACTGCACATCTTTTGAATAAGATTCCTTCAAAGCTGTTCCTACGACACCGTATGAGATGTGGTTCGGTAGGAGACCAAATCTTAGTTACATTAAGGTTTGGGGTTGTCCTGCTTATGTCAGGGTGACTCAGCAAGATATGCTTTCGCCTCGAGGGCAAAAGTTTAGGTTTGTCGGATATCCTTCGAATACAAGGGGATATCTGTTCTATGATACCGAGCATCGAAATGTGTTTGTAGCTCGCTTAGCAAAATTTCTATAAGTAGAATTTTTGTCAGAAGATGGTAATCATAGACAGATTGAACTTGATGAAGTCCAACCTGAAAACAACGAACCAACGGAGGAACCTGAAGTTCAAGTAGATGAAGGACCTTCAACACACACACTCCGTAGGTCAGAAAGGGTATCTAGACCTCCTGAACGCTTGTATTTGATACAAGAAAAGAGTCTGGATGTTCTCTTAGTTGAAGAGACTGATCCTTTCACCTATAGAGAATCGATGTTGGACATCGACTTCGTGAAATGGCAAAGTGCCATGAAATCCGAGTTAGACTCAATGCATGAGAATCAAGTTTGGGACTTGGTTCCGCTTCCTGAAGGAATTGTTCCTATCGGTTGTAAATGGGTTACAAAAGGAAGCGCGGGCCTGACGGTAAGGTTGAAACTTACAAGGCCCGACTGGTAGCAAAAGGTTACAAGCAGTGACCTGGCGTCGACTACGATGAAACTTTTTCACCAGTTGCAATGCTTAAGTCTATTCGGATTTTGCTTTCTATAGCTGCGTATCATGACTACGAGATTTGGAAATGGATGTCAAAACGACTTTTCTAAATGGATTTCTTGATGAAGAAATATATATGGAACAGCCAGAAGGTTTTGCATCCAGCGAAAACTCGGGTATGGTATGTAAGCTTAAAAAGTCCATTTATGGACTTAAACAAGCTTCAAAAAGTTGGAATCTTCGATTCGACGAGATTATTAGATCGTCTGGTTTTCTCAAGAATTCTGAAGAATCCTGTGTGTATCAGAAGGCCAGTGGGAGCATGGTCGTATTTTTAGTCCTATATGTTGATGACATCCTAATCATTGGGAATGATTTAGGTTTGTTACAAAGCTTCAAAGCGTACATCTGTAAGAATTTCTCCATGAAGGACCTAGGAGAAGCTTCATATATTTTAGGGATAAAACTCTATAGAGATAGACAAAGGAGGCTGATTGGGTTATCCCAATCAACGTACATAGATAAGATCTTGGAACGGTATAATTTTGGTAACTGTAAGACAACAAACATACCATTCAGACATGGGATTCACCTTTCAAAGAAGATGAGTCCACAAACTGAAGATGAGAAGGTTAGAATGTCTAACCAACCTTATGCTTCGTGTTTGGGTAGCATAATGTATGCCATGTTATGTACAAGGCCTGATATCAGTTTCGCTGTTAGCGTAACTAGCAGATATCAGTCCAATCCAGGTAATGTCCATTGGATGGCCATTAAACATATCCTCAAGTATCTTAAAGGTACTAAGGATAAGTTAATAATTTATGGAGGAAACGAACTGCAAGTTAATGGGTATACGGATTCCGATTTCCAATCGGATCCCGATGATAGAAAGTCTACATCTTGATTCGTATTTACCCTTAACGGAGGTGCAGTTTGTTGGAAAAGTTCCAAACAGGGATCAACAGCAGATTCCACCACTGAGGCAGAATATATTGCAGGTTCTGAAGCTGCAAAAGAGGCTGTGTGGATAAAGAACTTTTTCACAGAATTGGGAGTTGTCCCAAATATCGAGAATGCAATTTCGTTATACTGTGATAATACTAGAGCCATTGCGCAAGCAAAGGAACCGAGGGCGCATCAGAAGTCGAAGCATGTGGAACGCAAGTACCACATCATTCGAGAGATTGTGTCGCGAGGGGATATTGTCGTGTGCAAGGTACCGAGTGAAGATAATGTAGCAGACCCGCTGACGAAGGCCATACCTCCGAAGTTGTTTGATAAACACGTGGAGTCGATGGGTATTAGATACAATCGTTATTGGAACTGGAGCAAGTGGGAGTTTTTGTTGGGGTTGGTGCTCAGAGCGCCAATTCCCGGTTGTATTTCTTTATGAATACTTCTGTAAAATGTTATTATTTTGAATAATATATGTGGTTTCTATAATATAATGTATCTTTTAATATGGTAAAGACGTAATGACCTTAGAATGACTAGTCATGGTGCAGTTGCAAAAGCATCGGGACTGACATTGAGTTGTATCATGACGTTGTCATTCTTAGACAGTTCATGGTCAAGGTTTACACTACATGGTCAGTATAGTAAACCCGTTGAGACCGGTACATGTCGTATACTGGAATATAGGATTCCAATGGTTTCTCAATGAACCATAAGTCTTGGAGACTAGTATAGACGTGTAGGTATTTATAGTGGATAAACACTGAACGACTCACCGAAGATTCTTAATGGATGGTACACCAACGTCAATAAGAATCTTATCGGGTTGAGTAGCACTTGTGATTCTTCGACTTGAGATACCATTGTGGGCGCATGAGACATCTTCTACACTTAGATGGTAGTCACGTCACCAATCTAGTAATATCAGACCTCCGCATGTTTGTTGGGTGTAGATAGATCCTCAGGGTGTCCTGTGTGTATCGAGATAGGATCCGTCAGTTCTGTGTATCAGAGCATAGGTAGTCCATATGATTAGCAATCAGATAAAAACCATGGGCCCGTGGTACAATTTAGAAGTTAGTTCTAAATGTTCTTTTTGAGATTGCTAATAGAAAAGTCGACTGGATAATCCCTATAGAGATTTGACGTTTACATCTATATCTCTGGGATTTATCCGGATACCTGTGACGGAGGAATTATACATTTTCCATGACTTCAACCTGTATGATTCAACGAGTTTATCTGTGATCTTTATAATTTACGGGTGGATAAATTATGGACACGAAATTAGATTTCGTGACAGATATACCTGAATC
>SKCR01048088.1:0-46852 GCA_019454045.1 Zanthoxylum bungeanum
CAGAACTGGAAAAGTGATGAAGATGAACTGATATGCAACTGGAATGAACTGATATGCAGAACACACCAATAACAGATCCAGAAATAAACAAAACAAAAAAACAGAATCAAGAACCAACAAGGACTGAAACGAAAATAACAAAGAACAAACACACCAAAAACAGATCCAGAAATAAACACAACAAAAAAAACAGAAACAAGATCCAACAAGAACTGAAACGAAAATAACAAAGAACAAGAGAAAAACATAATCAAACAAAAGGAAAGATAGAATCAGACCTTGGAACCCTGAGCTCTAGATACCAAATGACAAGGAACCCACTTGGATTCGAAATCCAAGCAAACCCCAAGCAACGGACAGAACCCCAAGAACCGCGAATATGATTTTGTAGGAACAAAACCTTTCCAAGGCCACAAAGAAGACCACACAAAGAACTTGCCCTTGAGAACCTTTAAGATGAATCCTTGTAGTGTTTTGCTAGCAATGGAGACGCCACTAAGTTTGCCAAAACTTAGATAAGTCGATTCAAACTTGAAAGGGGAATCCCTCCCTTTTACAATAATTCGGCCATAGCCAAGCTTTAAGCTTTTTGAGTTTACAAATTCGTTGGTTCCTCAAAAGAAGAAGAAAGAAAGCTTAAATATTGTTACAAACAAGAAACCCTAAAGGCATAAAGACAATAATGCCCCTAAAAACGAAATTACACAAATATCAAGTCTTTAAGTCTTTAAATGCCTAGAAAGCTTTATTCTAAACTGATTTGGGCCAAGTGAAATGGCTTTGGGCCCTTTCCATCGAAGCCCACATGCGCCTCTATTTGTTTGCTGCAGCCGGCCATAAAACTCTGAACTAATCCCGCCATTGCTTCTCTGAGTCTTTTGGTCCTCTGCCTCGTAATTGGCCCTTCTGGTACTTGTAATGCGTCATTTGGTTTGTTGTCTGCCTGGATCATGTCAACCAACATCCTCCTTCTTACTCCCACACCTCTGGCACCACCAACTTTGCGTAATTTTTTTCCTCCAAAGATTATCCATAGTGGGAAGTAAATTCAGAATTGCTCTCTATAAATTTTTTTTTTACCTTCTCAAGCAGTAGCAACTTCCATATGGCATTCCAATACTTTCCGTTCGATGCAGAACTGCAAGGACCATCCGAAAACTTCATCTTATAAGCTAGTTGGTAGCCACTTTTAACCAAATATTCGCCTCTGCTATCGTAATGCCAACATATGTTGTCCTATTTCGGTCTTTTGGGTAATGGTATACTGGTGATGGCTTCCACATCAATTGGATCGAAACAATTCCGTAAGCTTTCTAAATTCCAATGCTGATTTGCCGTAATGAATTGGGCTACTAGGGCATCCTCTTGAATTCTGCATGGAGAAACAGGTTTGAAGGTGCTAGGTCTCGGAATCCAGTTGCTACCAAAAACTTTAATATTTTGTCCGTTACCCACTCTCCATCTCATCCCTTGCTTAATAACCCTTCGACCCCACAAGATACTCATCCACACGTATGATGGATTGGAGCCAATTTTGGCGTTAAGGAACCCCGAATTCTTGAAGTATCTAGCTTTGAGGACTCTGGCTAACAACGATTCAGGCCTCTGTAAAATTCTCCAGCTTTGCTTAACAATCAAGACCTGGTTAAAACATGAAATATCTCTGAACCTCATCCCTCATCTGTTCTTGGCTAAACACATACTCTCTCATTTACTCCAATGAATTCCTCTTTTTGTTTCGGAGGAACCCCACCAAAATCTAGCCACCTCAGCTTGAATATCGTCGCATAACCCTTGAGGAATTCGGAAAACACTCATAGCATAAGAAGGTATAGCTTGGGCAACAGCCTTGATAAGAACCTATTTTCCTCCGCTCGAAAAAAACTCTGATGTGCCACTTCAAAATCTTGTTTGTTACTCTGATCTTTATGTCATTGAAGAACATTTTCTTTCTTCTTCCTAACATAGAAGGCAAACCCAAGTATTTCTCGTGTCGAGCCACCACTTCAAAATTAAGGAAATCCTTCATCAAAGCTACTTGAGAAGCTGCAATGTTACCGCTAAAAAACATTGATGACTTACCATAATTGAAGATCTGTCCAGAGGCACACGCATAGGCATCCAATATAACCTTGAGATTTATGCAGTCCAACTCATCAGCTCTGAGGAAGATAAGACTGTCGTCTACAAAAAGAAGATGAGAGATCTGGGTGTCGTTGTTGAACTGCAGGCCATGGATCAGCTTACTTTCTTCAGCTGTAGTAATAAGCTCGATAGCCCCCTGCACAAAGGAGGAACAAATATGGAGATAGCGGACACCCTTGTCTAAGGCCCCTTTGAGGTTTAATCAGACCCTTCGCTTCCCCATTAATAATCACAGAAAATAAAGGGGTGGAGATGCAGTTCATTACAAAATCCAACAATCTTATGGAGAATCCTATCTTGGTCAAAACTTCTTGTAAGAAAACCCATTCTACTCTATCATACGCTTTACTAATATCCGAATTGTACTTATATGAGAGTGATTATACTTCAGAATGATATCACTCCGGAATAATACCATTCCAGAGTAACGCTACTTTGGAATCATATTCCGGGGTAATTTTAGTCCGAGATAGCGTCATTATGTGGTGTCACTACTCCAGAGTAGTCAGATTTCAGAAGTGAGTCCTAACTCCTCTGATCTGCTAGTACTATTGTACTATGACATGTGTCATTTTCCTAATTGACATTTGCGTGTGCACATCAGTTCTACTAAAGAGACGTGTTAAGAAAGATTATCGTGTGTTGACACATGTCCCTGGTGGCATGCCTTAATCTCAACACCTACATTAAACATTTAATTAGTCATGATAATTTTAAATTCTTCCTAATTAATCCAAATTTTAATCATAAGTTAACTTTATTAATATTTATATCACTATTTTACCCATATCTATTAAACATACAAATTTTTTTTTAATAACTAAGTGGATAATAAAATAAGATCTCGTTTTCGCTTATAATCAACAACTACTTTACTTGGACCACATAAAAAATATATGGAAGAGATTTTATTTCATTGTCCATGCTGAAAAAATTATAAAGTACTAATTTCAATAATAACTTATATATGCATGTTATTAATTTTGTTGGCTATGCGGTCCTGTGATATTGAAAGAAATGACAGACTCCACAAGCCTTTGGTTACGCAGGAAATGAATTGAGGCAATCTTGCTATCTTCATATATACAACACAATTGTTTTTTTTTTTTAAATGATTAGATATTTTTCATAAAGACAGTTTCATTTATTTTCGTAAAAATAATTACTTTTTTTTTTTAGGACAATTACAATTTTTTATGATGACAGGCACAATTTTTTTTTTTTATTTTTTTTAGGAATTCCCATTAGACAAATCATAACACAATTTTAGAGTTACATCTTTGGATCTTTTTTAGCATTTTATTTTATTTGTATACTCATGCCGGAAGAATCAAATATATGAGAAAATCCAAAGTTGGAAAAAAGCCATTTTTTAATTTTAATTTTAATTTCTTATGGCAATCGTAGTATAATAATATATAATAATAATAATAAAATAATATAATAATAATAATAATAATAATAATATAATAATAATAATAATAATAATAATACAGAGAACTTGCCAATAGTAGTGAGAAATCTTTTGTTATTATTAAATTTTTTTTTATCGAGATCTAGTTATCTCTTTTATATAGTGTGTGCATTATTTTGATTAGTAGATGATGTGTAGTATAGAATAACTTTTATAATGATAATTCTTTTGTAAGTGGATCATGGAGATCTGCTTATGTATAGATGATGATAATGTGTTAGGAAACGTAATCCTAATATATTTACATGTTTGTCCTCTTAGGATCTAACCATACATGTATTACTAGTCCTAGATTTATTTACATGCTAATTGAAATAAATCTATATACCACAATACAATTGCATACCTTTAGACTTGTAGAGACTCTTATTATCAAACTTAATTGATTGCTTAACTCAATAAGCAAATGGTCTTTTTATAGGAGGGAAACCAAGTCATTATTGGCTCACATGCATGGATTACTATTAATCCTTGATTACTATTTAATCACATGCATTGATTACTATGTAATCACATGTATTGGATGCATAAAGACTTTCTCTAACCCTTCCAAAAATATTACCATCATGGGTGTACCATATATTCTCCATTTAACATTTTACTAATTGTTGTCACTAACAACTCTTGTTGTTACTTAATTATTTGATTAACAACTCTTTTGTTTACTTAATTAATGAAATAATTAATAATTGTTGTTATTTAACAACACCACATAATTAACTTAATAATTTCCAACATGAAATTTTACTAATTGTTGTTATTTAACAACACCAGATAATTAATTTAATAATTTCCAACATGAAATTATTACTAATTGTTGTTATTTAACAACACCAATAATTAACAACAATTATTTCCAACATCTCCCACTCACACATGATGGGATCAACAATTTTATTATATCTACAAGAATAATTCATACTTTGCAATTGTGTGTGCGACCAGCATACTTCGAGAGCTCACTTGCTATACATCTGTTAGGAATATATAGCCGCTTGAAAAATGGATAAAACCATAGTGGATTATGTATGCAATATCCTCGATCATTTATCACATTAAATCTCTCTCGATCTCTTTTCGAATGTAATATTTATTTTGTATTCACAATCATGTTTGATCACATAGAACAACATAATTGGTCGACCAGTGAATACAAACTAATGTGATATTACTTATATAATGATCTTTCTCCTTTCTCGAATCTCTCAACCTTGATTCAATTCGCTTTTCCAGAGATGTCCTTTCGGATCGAATCTCTCATGATCCTTCAGTAACACTCCAAGATAGCGATCATCAAATCTAAGTTTTAAGAAGCAGACAAGAGTCTAAAGGGTACAATGTGAGATTGAAATAATCTCAAGGGTCTCACACAATATCAAGACTGAGATCTTTACTTGTATTACCCTCAATAGTCACAAATGTACACATGGTATGAAAACATGTGCTACGGTATTCTCTCATTTCCCATGGAGCGCATGTCTCATAAAATACCGTACATAATATAGTTCAGACAAACACAATGTCTAACTCATAACTGACATTAAGACAAGTAAGGTGAAACGAGCTTATTCACCTTAGGTCATATCATAGAGAAAGTGACATCATAACGACATTACTTAATTTTCAAGCTTGAGTTCTCTAAATTATCACTCAGATAATTAGCTTAAAATTTGTCTCATCTCCCATTAACACAAAGTAATGGAGGCGATTGCCCGTGTGAGAGAGCCAATCATTCACTTGTCTGACATACTTCTCATACTAACTAATAGTATACTTGTTTAAACATGTATCAACATAATAACATGTAAGCATTGAACACAATATCAATGAGTATTAACATTAGTAAATATTATTTGGGAAAAATACATATCATAATATGTAAGCACATTAACATCTATGCAATCCCTGAGTTTTTACATGTCTAACAAAGACATCTCTAGGAACAGGCTTGGTCAATAGATCTGCTACCATTTCTTGCATAGAAATGTACTTTATGTTTACCTCTTCTCGTGCAACTATATCTTTCACAAAGTTATATTTGATATCTATATGTTTCGTTTTACAATGGAATTTTGGGTCTTTTGTGTAGGCTATCGCTGCTTCACTATCACAGTTAACTAATACTGGACCAGAAGCTTCATTTGTCATACCCAAATGATCCAAGAACCTTTTCAACCACACAGCCTCTTATACTGCTGATGAAAAGGCCACAAATTCAGCCTCCATTGTGGATAAGGCTATACAAGACTGTTTCTTACTGCTCCATGAAATGACACCATTGTTTAGCAAGAAAACAAAGCTGGAGGTAGATTTTCTTTCATCTAAATCTCCTCCCCAGTCAGCATCAGTATAGCCTCGCAATTGCAGATCATTTCCTTGATAGCACAATGAGTAATCAAATGTCCCTTTCAGATACCTAAATATTCTTTTAACTGATTTCTAATGTGCTAGTCCTGGATTGGATTGGTATCTACTTACCATTCCAACAGCGAAACAAATATCAGGTCTTGTAACACAACATTGCGTACATTAAACTTCCAACTGCATTTGCATAAGGAACTTTCTTCATTTGTTCCTTTTCCTGTGAAGTTTCAGGACACAATTTACGACTCAAAGCTTCAATTTTCGTGATAGGATTATCAATGGGTTTGCAAGCCTGCATTTGGAAGCGTTCAAGAATTTTCTTTATATATGACTCTTGTGAAAGAGATAATAAATTCTTTGAACGATTTCTTGAGATTTTAACCCCAAGAATATATGCAGCTTCACCCATATCTTTCATCTCGAAGTTAGATGATAACCATTCTTTAATGTGTTTTACAAACTCTTTATCATTTCCGGCTATAAGTATCATCCACATACAAATATAAGATAATGAACTTATCTTTATCTCTCTTGGTGTACACACAATGATCCTCATCTATCATTGTGAAATCATTCGAAATGATTGTATTGTGGAATCGTATATACCATTGTCTAGACAATTGCTTGAGACCATATATAGACTTTAAAAGTCTACATACTTTCTCCTTTTCATTTTCTTTTATGAAACCTACTGGTTGTTCCATGTAGATTTCTTCCACCAAGTTCTCCATTGAGAAAAGCAGTATTTACATCCATTTGATGTAATTCTAGATCCATACTTGCTACTATAGCCAGAATCAAGTGAATTGAGGTAAACTTACAACAGGTGAAAAAGTCTCTTCATAGTCAATTCCTTCATGTTGCGTATACCCTTTTGCCACAAGTCGTGCTTTATATCTTTCGATATTGCCATCGGCATTACGCTTTATTTTAATAACCCATTTGTTCTTAACAGCTTTGCGTCCTTTGGGTAGATCAACCAATTCCCAAACTTGGTTGGACCTCATTGACTCCATCTCTTCTTCCATTGCTTCATCAATTTTTCCTTAGCAGGACACTGAAGAGACTCTCTTATGTTTCTAGGTACTTCATCATTTTGAGGTAGAATTGTGGACAACAGAACCTGGGCGACGCGTTCCTAGGCTCGCGGCCTAGTTGGGAAGTACTAAATAACATGGAGTCGCCACCCCGTGTGAACCGGGACAAAGATTTAAGGCCGCCTCACCACCCCTCGCAAGGGAAAACCTCAAACCGTTGGGTTCGGAATGGTCCCTTACTTATGTCACTTGTAATGAAAGGATTTATGTAATAATTTAATCAAGCTTAAGTAACACTTATTTCCAAGAGTATCATGCTTCTAAATTCTCATATGCAAAATAAAACTTATGCACACATTTCACATATATCTCACATTTAAAATTGCATGCTTAACATATATCAAAATAGCAACGAACATACAACTTCATTTGCATATTACATTCAGGAAAACACAAGCGCACATATTAACCGTACAAGCACACATATGGGCACTTTTCCAAGTGGTACGTGGAATTGTATCCCAAGTACAGACCGTACTACCGTCCATTCGGAATCGGCTACGGAATTTACGTCTGGGTTTCCATCCGATATACCGCAAGAAATAATACTCAAATGTTATCATGACATAAGCATATGAATTGTAATACATTAACATATTTGTATTCATACATGTGGGGATAGCTACTAGGAAAACTATGCATGAAATCTAATGAAGATGACTCAGTTCAGTGGGTGCGCGTTCGTGTAGTGTTCGTAAACGCTTTCGAACGGTAAACAGAAGGTTCGCGTTCGTATGGCGTTTGATAACGCGTTCGAACAGAAATGAAACAGAATGCTCTCGTTCGTATGGCGTTTGTTAACGCGTTCGAACAGAAATGAAACAGAATACTCACATTCGTGTGGCGTTTGTGAACGCGTTCGAACGGAAATGAAACAGAATGCTCACGTTCGTATGGCGTTCGTGAACGTGTTCGAACATAAATAAGACCTGATGCATGACAGGGCAAAATACATGCGTGTTCGAGTTGCGTTCGTAAACGCGTTCGAACGGGAACAGACCTGATGCATGAAATGAGACACAATACATAAACGACAAAATAAAGGGGCGCGGCGAAGTACTGCCATAAAGGTGGCTTTTTGGGGCTCTTGATTTCTCAAAGAGATGACCTTTAGACCAACATACTAAGCCCATGCGCTCGACTGAATCATGCATACAAAGAATTAAAAGCAATAATATTAAACATAGTGTGCCCGATTGAACGTATCTTGTATCCAACCAAACACACATCAACCGGCACGGTAAAGCATCGTGGTAAAGGGCTTTAGCCCCTCCCCATAGGGGATCTCACATCGCACTTACTAAGCCCATGCGCTCGGTTGAATCATGCATACGAAAATAAAGACAATCATATCAAACTAAGTATGCTCGATTGAACGTATCTCGCATTCAACCGAACACACATCAATCGGTGCGGCAGAGCATCGTGGTGAAAGATTTTAACCCCTCCAATTAGGGGACCTTTCATCGCACTTACTAAGCCCATGCACTCGATCGTATCATACGGGAATAAGCAATATACAGAATTTAAATGACGAGAAATAAATAAACCAAAACAACACAAAACAAGAGAAGGTGCCGTTTACTCAAGTGGTACGTGGAGTTGTGTCCCAAGTACAGACCGCACTACCGTCCATTCGGATCCTATATACCACAAGAGACAACACTCTTCCATTCATCCAATACCCACAACACACATCATACACACAACAAATGCCGCAAGTACTGAAAATATAATCAAAATAAATGACCAGAAATTAAATAAGAATAAGTGTGAAAGATACCCTCAGGTCTAACCTTTTAAGCTGTCTCTCGGACTCGCGTTTCACGAAAATCGGAAGGGGGTAAAGCTCCGCAAATTTTCTGGTTCACTGGTTTGCCTCTTCCTTCGCTGTTCGGCCGCTCAAGCTACTGTTCCGACTCCGTTTTGCTGCTGTTTCCTTGTGGTTTTGCTGCCGTTTCCTCTGTGTCCTCTGCTTACTGTTTGTGGACTGTTTTGGTGTTCTTGGTGGACTGTTCTGTGTGGTTATTTCAAGGATTGTAAGTGTATTTTATGTTACTGTTTTAAGGGATTTTAGGGACTGTTTTGGGAGTGATTTAGGCTGCTGGGTTTGTGTGATTTTCGGTGATGTATGGAGGTTTAAAGGGGCTGATTTTCGGTGGTGATTAGGGGTTGTTTTGGTGCTTGTAATTTCGGTGATGTGAGGGTAGTTACTTGTGGTGGATTCGGCTATGGAGGAGATGGTTGGGGCTCTTTGTTCTCTTTTTGTGTATATGTCAAGTGTTTTTCTTTGTCTTGGGCGTGTATTAGAGAGTCTAGAGAAAAAAGTGGCTAGGTTAGTGCATGTTTATATAGAAGATAGCTAGGGGTTGCCCTTGTCTCATAAGGAAAGGATTTTGATATTCAATTAGGATTTCCAAGAAAGGCATACACAAGATTGAGGGGGGACAAAAATATTTTGAATTAGAAAGTTGTAATATTTAATTTGTGTTGGTTTAGGAATACAAATATTTTAGATTGGTAATTATCTTATTAGATTAGGAAGTCAAATATATGATTGGCTTTAAATTGGTTAGGATTGATTTTAATTAGGTATATCTTCTTTTTAGTTTTAGTATATAATATATTCAATTTATTTATATTAGGCATGATTTTAGTTTAAGTTGGTAAATGTTTTATTTAATTGGTAAATGGTTTAAATATTTTATTTAATGCTTAATGTTTAAATTAATATTTATTTATTAATTTGGGATGTGTTTTATGGGCTTTGGGGGGCTAAATGGGCTGGGGTGCGAAGCTAGCAGCAAAACCAGAAACACCGACTCCGTTCGAACGCCAATTAGAACGTGGCACGAACGTCCGCAATCTGCACGAGGTTCGAACGAAGTAACGAACGCAGCACCAACGAAGACAGTGAACTTGTGGAATGAACTCGATGACGTACTTATTCCGAATTTCCCCTTCCGACCTCCGTTTCCCGCAATATCCTTAGCTAAAAATGTAGTGCCTCCAATTGAGACTCATCATCGGGTTTCACATGCGAAAATGCAATGCCTACAAGAATCATAAATGTTTCTCCTTCGATATCGAAACGACGTCGAGGAATGCCTATACGATTACTACGTCGCAATTGAGATTCTAGTGGTGGAACTGATTCCTCACTTTCGATATTATTCCCATTTGGATCGTGCACATTGCTCCCACTTGGATTATGTACATCACTCCCACTCGGATCACGTAAATGAGACTCGTGTGAAACTAATTCATCATTTTGAGATTCATGTGAAACAGATTCATCATGTTTTCTCAAATTTCTCTCATTACTCCCACTTGAATTAGGTAAACCCGAGTGTTCACCAATCATGTGATCCATGTGATATTGAGTTTCATATAGAGATAAATCTTGACCTATCTCTCCCTGCTTAGGAAAATCATTTTCTAAAAATGTGATATCTCGTGATTCAAATTCTGTCACGCCTCCATTTTCATGTTCACCTATGCAAACATATCCTTTTGATTGTTCAGAATATCTTATGAAGATACTCTTTTTCCTCTTGGGCCTAACTTTCCATGTTCGTGAGAACGCACATGAACATAAGCCGCACAACCCCAAGGTTTTAGAAAGTGAATATCTGGTTTACGACCTGTCCATAACTCATATGGTGTGGTGGACACAGATTTAGATGGCACTCGGTTAAGTACATATGTGGCAGTTAATAATGCATCACCCCAATAGGTTATAGGCAAATTTGCTTGTGCCATCATAGACCTAACCATTTCAAGAAAAATTCTATTTCTTCTTTCCGCAACACCATTTTGTTGAGGAGTAGCAGGAGTAGTCAACTGACGACTAATTCCTTTTTCATCACATAATTCTCTGAACTGATCAGATAAGTACTCACGACCACGGTCAGTGCGTAGTGCTTTAATTTTCTTGTCTAATTGATATTCTGTAAAATTCATAAATTTCTTGAAACATTATAATGCTTCGGATTTATGAGCAATCAAATAGACATAACCAAAGCGTGTAAAATCATCTATGAATGTGATGAAACAGATGCTTCATGTCTTGCCTTGACATTCATTGGACCACATATATCTGAATGAATTAATTGTAATGAAAATTTTGCTCTAGTCCATTTCCAAATGGTTTTCTCGCAGTTTTTCCTGCCAAGCAATATTCACATGTTGACAATTCTACCTTCTCAATTTCCCAGAAAGCCTTCTTTGGCTAATCTGTTCATTCTTTGCTGGCCAATGTGGCCAAGTCTAGCATGCCACACAGTTATATCACTATCATCACTGACAGATGAAGTAACAAACGAAAAACTGGAATTGTGATTAAAACATTCAACATTTAATACAATAAAACCATCCAGAAAATAACCAGAACCATAGTGTATTGTACCTAAGTACAAATCAACACCAAATTTATGGAAGTTCAAATTGAAACCTAAATTAACCAAAACCAGCACAAGAGACTAAATTTCGACGAATTTGTGGAGCAAACAATACATCATGTAGTAGTAAAGTTTTTCCACCATGCATGACTAACTTGCATGTTCCTATGCCTTTGACTTCAACCCGTGAGTTGTTGCCAACATATATCCACTTCACCCCAGGTGAAATTCGTCGAAATTCCACGAAGGCATCTCTATCCTTCGCTACATGGTCTGTGGCTCATGAGTCTACAGTCCACAAAGGATTAGATTCAGTTAGAAAGATTGAACTTGAAACACATATTTCATTTAAATATGCACGAAAGGTATTCACATTTTTAGGCTCAGTGCAGTCACGAGCAAAATGACATTTCTTACCACAGTTAAAACATTTAACATTTGCCATGTTTTTCTTTTTGGTAGGACGTTTTCCTTTCCCATGTTGATTGGTTTTCTGTTTCTTTTCTGGCTTGGAAGAATTTTGTTCTTTTCCGAACTGGAACCCACCACCATGAAATTTTCTTTTCTTCTTGAAACCCCCAGGTTTGCTAGTTTCTGTCATATACACTTCAGTATTTGACTTAGCGGCCGCGAGTCGGTCGCTTTCTAATTCAAGGTGACGTTTAGCATCAACAAAGGTTTTGATGCTCTCATTGTAGGTCAAATGCATCTTCATATGCTCCCAGCTATTTGGAAGAGAACGAATGACCGCTTGGACTTTCTGTTCATCTGTAAAAACATGTCCAATATCTGCCAGTTCAGTAATCATGTTTGACATTTGCCTCAAGTGTTTTGACATAGTGAACTCATGACGTTTCTTGTATGTGTCAAACTTGATTGTCAGTGACCTGAGTTTGGTTATTGATGTACTACCAAACTTTTCAGCTAGTGTGGACCACATGTCCTTAGCCATGTCATATTTCCTGAACTCTTTCATTAGGTCATTATCCATACTGCTCAGCAACGTAATGCGGGCAATTGAATTCTTTTTCTTCCAGGCCTCATAAGCCTCTCGGTCTCGCCTGTGTTAGGCCGTAGTACCCTGTTCAGGTTCATCCATGCTCATTTTCAAAGTTTCAAGAACCTCTTGTTCTTCTAGCACATATTGGATTTTCATGCTCCAAATTTCATAATTATCGCCATTCAGTTTCTCACCCTTGTTGAGTTCAGCGATAATGTTCTTTGTTGCGGAAGCCATTAAAAAACACAAAATTTCTACAGACATTCATGCACAATTGTTAATACTTTTGTTTATTTTATCATGAAACGAATTATGTTTAATAAAATTCTTCAATGAGGTTGGAGTCAAAAGGCCATTATGTGTCCAATCATCATCCAATTACCCAATGTAAAAATATTATCAACATAATCAATCATGTAAAATCATTTTCTAAAAATTACATAAATTCTTAGAACATCTTAATCATGCGACTATTTTACATGACAATCATTGATTTAATTACATAAATTAAATTCAACGTGAAACATTCATACATATAATACAATATTTAAATGCCGTAAAATAACACACAGAAACAACATGAAATAAATTAATATTTTACAATAATAATTTTCCCAGTTGTAGAGTCCCAACTCATATATGTTTTTAGATACGAATCCTCAAACTGTTTGGGTAACTCGTAATTGATATGGACAGCCATGGAAAACCTATAGCAAATTTAGGATCCTTACAACGTTTCAGAGACATCGAAGGAAAAATTGTATTATTTGCCTTATGTCGTAGATACTGAACCGCTAACCTCTCAAAGGCTTTATTATAAGGAACATGTTTTTCCTCACGTTTTACTAATATCCAAATACGAGTAAATTATTTTTGCCATATCTTGGGAAAGAGAGTGTTTCTCAGTAATCTGAATCTATTCGGCTGTCCTATCCAATTACCTGCCCAGATAGACTCCTGTAACATGTTATTGAAAGTGATGATATGCGAAATCATATCATCGCTTTCACTCATTCGATATTTATCTATTTCCATCAACATGTCTAATATCATCTCCTGGTCTGTGGGTGTCGTAATCACTTTTTCAATTCTTCGAATAATTGCCATGATTTTTCTGCAACAAATACAAGAAAAAATCAATACAATGAAACACAAAGTTACATTGACTAAAATAAACATCACAAAGATATTCATTTTCATAAACACAAAGTTTATGTGATAAATCAAATTTATCGTAGTCGATTAAAACATTTTACACAAAGGATTAGACTTTTAACCATGACGGATCGGAATTACCGAAGCAAACCGATACAGACATGACCAACACGGGCCAACACGGATTTCCACGCGCCATCCATGCGCCACAGAAGTGGCTCACGCGCCTCCACGCTCCGCCACGGGCTCCCACTCGCCCTCACGCGCCGGCCAGGCTCGGTTTACTTTCACGCGCGGACGACATGTCGTTCGCCTGTTCCGTGAGCGTATTACATGTCGGTTCTAAGGTTTAAGGCCAGCCGACTTGTCGGTTGTTTTATATATGGACGACATGTCATCCCTTTGACCTTTGATCGTACGACTTGTCGTACGCTAATCGGACGACTTGTCGTCTGATGTTATAAATACCGGATGACATGTAGTACGGTTCTTCTGGGAGTATTTTTCTGGGTAAATACAGATTCAACTATCCAACTTCTAGGGTCCATATCTTTCTCAATTTTAATCCAAATTAAGCAAATGATATACCAAATTGAAGATCTTATGACCTAGTTTTCAAAACATATTTGAACATGCGATTATCAATTTTCTACAGAGAGTTATTACGGCCCAAAGTTGGAAAAAATTATTTTTTAAAAAAACAAAAACCATAAGCATTTTCAACATTTTTCATGCATGTTCATGCAATTTTTGTGTAATCCAACTAGAATACATGCATTTAAGCTCTGATACCAATGTTAAGAAACGTAATTCCTAATATATTTACATGTTTGTCCTCTTATGATCTAACCATACATGTATTACTAGTTCTACATTTATTTACATGCTAATTGAAATAAATCTATATTAACCACAACACAATTGCATACCTTTAGACTTGTAGAGACCTCTTAATCAAACTTAATTGATTGCTTAACTCAATAAGCAAATGGTCTTATTTATAGGAGGGAAACCAAGTCACTATTAGCTCACATGCATGGATTACTATTAATCATTTATTATTATTTAATCACATGCATTGATTACTATGTAATCACATGTATTTGGATACATAATGACTTTCTCTAACCCTTCCAAAAATGTTCCATCATGGGTGTACCATATGTTCCCCATTTAACATTTTACTAATTGTTGTCACTTACAACTCTTGTTGTTACTTAATTATTTGATTAACAACTCTTGTTGTTTACTTAATAATGAAATAATTACTAATTGTTGTTATTTAACAACACCACATAATTAACTTAATAATTTCTAACATGAAATTATTACTAATTGTTGTTATTTAACAACACCCAATATTAACTTAATAATTTCCAACATGAATTATTACTATTGTTGTTATTTAACAACACCAAATAATTAACAACAATTAATTTCCAACATTATGTTACAAGTTGATCATTTTTTTACAGGGAAATAGTCTATGTTACATGAAATTTTTTATCAATTTCACGATTCACTATCACCTCTATCCTACCTAAGAGGGTGGGTGTAACAATAATATGTAATTTTTTCTTGAAAAAATTTATATTTTAGAAAATATTTATTTGTAAATTTAAACCTGGAAAAAAAGAGTTTCCCCCCTCCCCTTTTTTTTCCCCTTTTGATGGCAATCTTATAATAATATTACTTTATCTTGTATATTTATGTCTTTTTTACATGTAAGTGAATTAAATGAGAAGAATCATTTATATATGGACAAAATTTAAAGAGCTCTAATAATTTTGACTTTTTTAAGAATTCCCTTCTCTCTCTTTCCTTTTCTTTTCTTTTTCCTTTTTTTTTTTAACCATGACCTCAAAATATAAAATGAAAATGACCCTATGAACATCAAGTCTAACTTTTTAAGTAACAAGACTAATTTACCAAAAGGTACCTTAGCTAGTTTGAATGATTCAAAATTAAACATTTTAATAATTTTTTTTTTTAAATGATCTACTATAATTTTAATACTACTAAATTACTATTCCAAACTGAGGGTTGAGAATGCTGAACCCATATTTATGGAGATTCTCGCTAACTTTATTACTTATGATTGTATTTGTTTACATTCTACTCAGCAATTTTATGCTCTTTGTTTGAATCAAAAAGCTACAACAAAAGGTGTTAATGCATGTTTCAGAAATTAAAGTACCCATAGGCCTGGATTCAACATTTTTTTTTTTTTTTTTTTTTACATTTTTCACCATTTATGTTTTGGGTGTCCATTTATCGATCTGTTATTAAATTAATAATAATTATTAAACAATTATATTACTAATTTTGTTTTATTCATTCATTATATCATTCAGTATAAAATAAAATATATAAATATTTAAAATTGAATTAGTCTAAAATGTAATTAGAATCAATTTATTAGGACAATTCAATAAAATAATTTTTATATAAATATTAGATTTAGGTTAATTTTCTATAATAAAAAAAATTGTATCGATATGTTTTTAATGAATTAATAAATATACAAAATATTAATTATTTTAACACATAGGTAAATATATAAAAAAATTTAATAAATTCTTTGACTTTTTGACCTGATGGATAATGATATATTATGAAAAAATAAGGGAGAAGTGGCAATCTCTCAATTACTAATATACATTACCATCCATATTTTTTCTCCAAAAAAAAAAAAGAAGTTGTTTTCTGGATTTCAATTGTTTATTTGTTGAAAAATAAACCGTATTATAAAAATTATTTTATATAGGTTCCATTGATTAAACTTTTAGGCATAAATGATTAAATTCTATGGATGTAGACAGAGTGTGCGTGTGTGTATATAATAGGTGAGAAAACTTAATCATTAATAATCTAATGCAATTAATCAGATCATTAAATTTTATTTTGACTTTAAGAGACCATAGACTAAGTTTTTGATGACTAATTTTAATTTAAAAATTCAAATCAAAATATCATCACCTGGCCAGCATATTATATGTGTGTCGATACATAATATATGTTGCAAAAAATATATATGTATGTAAAAATACATTTACATATTTTTTTAAAAAGATAAAGTTTTATTGGCAACCAAAGATAGGACCAAACTCAATAACGATCCACTCACAATAAAAACTAAATACTCAAACTAAATTAAGCAAGCCTTTCACTTTGCCTTATAAGCCTTTCACTTTGCCTTATCATTTTTGAGAATATAACCTTTAAACTTTTGAGATAAAGAGATAAAATATGTCCAGGTATCACTAAGGTCACTCGAGCCCATGGGAGCCAAAAAGTCACAGAAACATTAATTTCACGTATTGTATATGCGTAATAGTAAAATTAAGAATGTAACTCTTCCCAATAATCTTCTAAATACTTAATCCTGCAATGAACGATGGTCAATGAATCCGTGACAATTTCAACATTATGAAAACCTTTTTATTTCAACAAAACTTGAACACCCTCCAAAAGGCTAAGTAATTAAATATAAATATTATTCCCATATCCCATACTTTTTGCAAAAGCATTACTTTAATTAAATAATAAATATTATTCAAATATCCCACGCTTCCTCTCTGGGTACTACCTTCAACATTTAACTTTACCCAACACTTTTAGAGAAATCTCATTTGACCACGGACCACTTGCCCACTTTTGAAGGTTTTATAAGAACCAGCAAATTAAGACTTGAGAATGATTTCATCAACTTTCCCCCATACTTTTAAATTGTCTAATCCGAGATTTATGACTTTGATGTAAGCAATATATGGTGAGTTGTCTGCAATTGTGTACACCTCTCTTATCATATGTTGTAATATTAGGTGTCAAAACACATGTCGTTATGCATATTAATTAATTTTCCATGACAGGTTAAATGGATTATTATTAAAGTTTACTAATCTCAGGCAAAAATATATGTGACATCATTCTTTTTAGGATATTATGGGATATTCTGATGTATTTCATAATTTTTCGGAATTCTCTAGGTCGGAGTATTTTCAATGTACTCCGAGATAGAATATCTCTAAAACCAATTCGAGTCGAATAGTAATGGTGAAAATGGGACGGGATGGGCCGGGCTTTGATAAGCCCAACAGGAGTCTGCCCGACCGGGCCGACTCGACTCGGGCCCGGGCTTTGATAAGCCCAACAGGAGTCTGCCCGACCGGGCTGACTCGACTCGGCCCGGGCTCGGGCCTTATCCGGCCCATTTGTTATTAATAAAAAAATTAATTATATTTTTAATTTATTATATATATATATATTTATAATATTTTTTAAATTCGGGATTAATGTGCTAGGCCCGGCTCGGGCCCGAGTCCGAGTCGGGCCTCTACTTCGTGGTCTGAACCCGAGATATTTTACCCATGTGCTGGGCCAAAACCTAAGCGGGCCGGTCCGGACTGGGCCCAGGCTTTTTTGCCACCCTTATCCGGAGTAGTCAAATTTCAGAAGTGAGTCCTAACTCCTCCGATCTGCTAGTACTATTGTACTATAACATGTGTCATTTTCCTAATTGACATTTTCATATGCACAACGGTTCCACTAAGGAGACGTGTTAATAAAAATTCTCATGTGTTGACACGTATCCCTGATGGCATGCCTTAATCTGAGCACCTACATTAAACATTTAATTAGTCATGTGATATTTTTAAATTCTTCCTAATTAATCCAAATTTTAATCATAAGTTGACTTTATTAATATTTATATCACTATTTTACCCATATCTATTAAACATACAATATATATTTTTTAATAACTAAGTGGATAATTAAAACAAGATCGTGTTTTTGCTTATAATCAACAATTACTTTACTTGGACCACATAAAAAATATATGGAAGAGATTATTATTTCATTGTCCATGCTGAAAAAAAATTATAAATTACTATTATTTCAAATAAATAACTTATGCATGGTTTATTAATTTTGTTGGCTATGCGGTCCTGTGATATTGAGAAGAAATGACAGACTCCACAAGCCTTTGGCTACGCATGAAATGAATTGGAGGCAATCTTGCTATCGTCATATATACAACACAATTGTGTTTTTTTTTTTTTAATGATTAGATATTTTTCATAAAGACAGTTTCATTTATTTTCGTAAAAATAATTACTTTTTTTTTAAGAACAATTACAATTTTAATGATGACAGGCACAATTTTTTATTTTGTTTAGGAGTTCCCATTAGACAAATCATAACAAGATTTTAGAGTTACATCTTTGGATCTTTTTAGCATTATATTTTTATTTGTATACTCATGCCGGAAGAATCAAATATATGAGAAAATCCAAAGTTGGAACAAAAAAAGCCATTTTTTAATTTTAATTTTAATTTTTTATGGCAATCGTATAATAATAATAATAATAATAATAATATAATAATAATAATAATATAATAATAATAATAATAATAATAATAATAATAATAATAATAATAATAATAATAATAATAAAAGAGAGAACGGTTGTGCCAATAGTAGAGAATCTTTTTGTTATTATTAATTTTTTTTATGAGAGATCTAGTTATGTCCTTTATAGTGGGTACATTATTTTGATTAGTAGATGATGTGTATGTATACTTTTATAATGATAATTCTTTTGTAAGTGGATCATGGAGATCCTGCTTATGTATATGATGATGATGTTACAAGTTGATCATTTTTTTTTACATGGAAATGGTCCATGTAAAAACTCTATCAGTTACACGACTCACTATCACCTCTATCCTCCCTAGGAGGGTGGGTGTGACAAATAATATGTAATTTTTTATTGAAAAATTGTATATTTTAGGAAATATTTATTTGTAAATTTAAACCTGGAAAAAAAAAAAAAAGTCCCCCCCCCCCCCCCCCCCCCCCATTTTTTTTCCCTTTTTGATGGCAATCTTATAATAATATTACTTTATCTTGTATATTTATGTCTTTTCACATGTAAGTGAATTAAATGAGAAGAATCATTTATGTATGGACAAAATTTAAAGAGCTCTAATAATTTTGACCTTTTTAGGAATTCCCTTCTCTCTCTTTCCTTTCCTTTTCTTTTTTCATTTATATATGGTCAAAATTTAAAGAGCTCTAATCATTTATTAAAGTTTACTAATATCAGGCTGAGATATATGTGATATTATCATTTCTATGGTATTCTGTGATATTCTGATGTATTTCGGAACTTTTCGTAATTCTCTGGGTCGTAGTATTTTCAGTGTACTCCGAGATATACTATCTCCAAAACCAATTTGAATCGGATAATGTTTGAGTCTTTGGAATTCTTTTTACTCTGAATTGTACTGACAAGAGGGTGATTCTATTCAGAATGATATCACTCTGGAATAATACCATTCCAGAGTAACGCTACTTCAGAATCATACTCAAGGGGTAGTTTTAGTCTGGGGTAGCATCATTATGTGATGGCACTACTTCAGAATAGTCAGATTTCAAAAGTGAGTCATAACTCCTCCGATCTGCTAGTACTATTGTACTATGACATGTGTCATTTTCCTAATTGACATTTGCATGTGCACATCAGTTCTACTAAGGAGGCGTGTTGAGAAAGATTCTCGTGTGTTGACACGTGTCCCTGATGACATGCCTTAATCTGAGCACCCACATTAAACATTTAATTAGTCATGATATTTTTAAATTCTTCCTAATTAATCCAAATTTTAATCATAAGTTAACTTTATTAATATTTATATCACTATTTTACCCATATTTATTAAACATACAATTTTTTTTTTTAATAACTAAGTGGATAATTAAAATAAGATCGTGTTTTCGCTTATAATAAACAACTACTTTACTTGGACCACATAAAAAATATATGGAAGAGATTATTATTTCATTGTCCATGCTGAAAAAAATTATAAATTACTATTATTTCAAATAAATAACTTATGCATGGTTTATTAATTTTGTTGGCTATG
Source organism: Zanthoxylum bungeanum (assembly GCA_019454045.1). Taxonomy (NCBI): domain Eukaryota; kingdom Viridiplantae; phylum Streptophyta; class Magnoliopsida; order Sapindales; family Rutaceae; genus Zanthoxylum; species Zanthoxylum bungeanum. Next base: position 20,563 of record SKCR01048088.1, read on the forward strand.
CGGTCCTGTGATATTGAGAAGAAATGACACTCCACAAGCCTTTGGTTACGCAGGAAATGAATTGGAGGCAAATCTTGCTATCTTCATATATATAACGCAATTGTGTGTTTTTTTTTTTTTAATGATTAGATATTTTTCATAAAGACAGTTTCATTTATTTTCGTAAAAATAATTACTTTTTATTAAGGACAATTACAATTTTTTATGATGACAGACACATTTTTTTTTTTTTTTTTAGGAATTCCCATTAGACAAATCATATATAACACAATTTTAGAGTTACATCTTTGGATCTTTTAAGCATTTTATTTTTATTTGTATACTCATGCCGGAAGAATCAAATATATGAGAAAATCCAAAGTTGGAAAAAAAGCCATTTTTTAATTTTAATTTTAATTTCTTATGGCAATCATAGTATAATAATAATAATAATAATAATAATAATAATAATAATAATAATAATAATAATAGAGATAATGGTTGTGCCAATAGTAGAGAATATTTTTGTTATTATTAATTTTTTTTATGAGAGATCTAATTATGTCCTTTATATAGTGGGTACATTATTTTGATTAGTAGATGATGTGTATGTATACTTTTATAATGATAATTCTTTTGTAAGTGGATCATGGAGATCATGCCTATGTATATGATGATGATGATGTTACAAGTTGATCATTTTTTCTTACAGGGAAATAGGCTATGTTACATGAAAATTTTTATCAATTTCACGACTCTCTATCACCTCTATCCTATCTAAGAGGGTGGGTGTGACAAATAATATGTAATTTTTTCTTGAAAAAATTTATATTTTAGGAAATATTTATTTGTAAATTTAAACCTGGAAAAAAAGAGTCTCCCATTTTTTTTCCCTTTTTGATGGCAATTTTATAATAATATTATTTTATCTTGTATATTTATGTCTTTTTACATGTAAGTGAATTAAATAAGAAGAATCATTTATGTATGGACAAAATTTAAAGAGCTCTAATAATTTTGACTTTTTTAGGAATTCCCTTCTCTCTTTCCTTTCCTTTTCTTTTTTCCTTTTTTTTTTAACCATGACCTCAAAATATATAATGACCCTATGAACATCAAGTCTAACTTTTCAGGTAACAACACTAATAAACGTACCTTAGCTAGTTTGAATGATTCAAAATTAAACATTTTAATAATTTTTTTTTTTAAATGATCTACTATAATTTTAATACTACTAAATTACTATTCCAAACTGAGGGTTGAGAATGCTGAACCCATATTTATGGAGATTCTCGCTAACTTTATTACATATGATTGTATTTGTTTACATTCTACTCAGCAATTTTATGCTCTTTGTTTGAATCAAAAAGCTACAACAAAAGGTGTTAATGCATGTTTCAGAGACCATAGACTAAGTTTTTGATGACTAATTTTAATTTAAAAATTCAAATCAAAATATCATCACCTGGCCAGCATATTATATGTGTGTCGATACATAATATATGTTGCAAAAAATATATATGTATGTAAAAATACATTTACATATTTTTTTAAAAAGATAAAGTTTTATTGGCAACCAAAGATAGGACCAAACTCAATAACGATCCACTCACAATAAAAACTAAATACTCAAACTAAATTAAGCAAGCCTTTCACTTTGCCTTATAAGCCTTTCACTTTGCCTTATCATTTTTGAGAATATAACCTTTAAACTTTTGAGATAAAGAGATAAAATATGTCCAGGTATCACTAAGGTCACTCGAGCCCATGGGAGCCAAAAAGTCACAGAAACATTAATTTCACGTATTGTATATGCGTAATAGTAAAATTAAGAATGTAACTCTTCCCAATAATCTTCTAAATACTTAATCCTGCAATGAACGATGGTCAATGAATCCGTGACAATTTCAACATTATGAAAACCTTTTTATTTCAACAAAACTTGAACACCCTCCAAAAGGCTAAGTAATTAAATATAAATATTATTCCCATATCCCATACTTTTTGCAAAAGCATTACTTTAATTAAATAATAAATATTATTCCAATATCCCACGCTTCCTCTCTGGGTACTACCTTCAACATTTAACTTTACCCAACACTTTTAGAGAAATCTCATTTGACCACGGACCACTTGCCCACTTTTGAAGGTTTTATAAGAACCAGCAAATTAAGACTTGAGAATGATTTCATCAACTTTCCCTCATACTTTTAAATTGTCTAATCCGAGATTTATGACTTTGATGTAAGCAATATATGGTGAGTTGTCTGCATTGTGTACACCTCTCTTATCATATGTTGTAATATTAGGTGTCAAAACACATGTCGTTATGCATATTAATTAATTTTCCATGACAGGTTAAATGGATTATTATTAAAGTTTACTAATCTCAGGCAAAAATATATGTGACATCATTCTTTTTAGGGTATTATGGGATATTCTGATGTATTTCATAATTTTTCGGAATTCTCTAGGTCGGAGTATTTTCAATGTACTCCGAGATAGAATATCTCTAAAACCAATTCGAGTCGAATAGTAATGGTGAAAATGGGACGGGATGGGCCCGGGCTTTGATAAGCCCAACATGAGTCTGCCCGACCGGGCCGACTCGACTCGGGCCCGGGCTTTGATAAGCCCAACAGGAGTCTGCCCGACCGGGCTGACTCGACTCGGCCCGGGCTCGGGCCTTATCCGGCCCATTTGTTATTAATAAAAAATTAATTATATTTTTAATTTATTATATAAATATATATATATATATATATATATAATTTAGTATATAAATATAAATATATATATATATATATTTATAATATTTTTTAAATTCGGGATTAATGTGCTAGGCCCGGCTCGGGCCCGAGTCCGAGTCGGGCCTCTACTTCGTGGTCTGGACCCGAGATATTTTACCCCTGTGCTGGGCCAAAACCTAAGCGGGCCGGTCCGGACTGGGCCCAGGCTTTTTTGCCACCCTTATCCGGAGTAGTCAAATTTCAGAAGTGAGTCCTAACTCCTCCGATCTGCTAGTACTATTGTACTATAACATGTGTCATTTTCCTAATTGACATTTTCATATGCACAACGGTTCCACTAAGGAGACGTGTTAATAAAAATTCTCATGTGTTGACACGTATCCCTGATGGCATGCCTTAATCTGAGCACCTACATTAAACATTTAATTAGTCATGATATTTTTAAATTCTTCCTAATTAATCCAAATTTTAATCATAAGTTGACTTTATTAATATTTATATCACTATTTTACCCATATCTATTAAACATACAATATATTTTTTTTAATAACTAAGTGGATAATTAAAATAAGATCGTGTTTTTGCTTATAATCAACAATTACTTTACTTGGACCACATAAAAAATACATGGAAGAGATTATTATTTCATTGTCCATGCTGAAAAAAATTATAAATTACTATCATTTAGAATAAATAACTTATGCATGGTTTATTAATTTTGTTGGCTATGCGGTCCTGTGATATTGAGAAGAAATGACAGACTCCACAAGCCTTTGGCTACGCATGAAATGAATTGGAGGCAATCTTGCTATCGTCATATATACAACACAATTGTGTTTTTTTTTTTTTTTTTTTTTATGATTAGATATTTTTCATAAAGACAGTTTCATTTATTTTCGTAAAAATAATTACTTTTTTTTTAAGAACAATTACAATTTTTATGATGACAGGCACAATTTTTTATTTTGTTTAGGAGTTCCCATTAGACAAATCATAACAAGATTTTAGAGTTACATCTTTGGATCTTTTTAGCATTATATTTTTATTTGTATACTCATGCCGGAAGAATCAAATATATGAGAAAATCCAAAGTTGGAACAAAAAAAGCCATTTTTTAATTTTAATTTTAATTTTTTATGGCAATCGTATAATAATAATAATAATAATAATAATAATAATAATAATAATAATAATAATAATAATAATAAATAAAAGAGAGAACGGTTGTGCCAATAGTAGATAATCTTTTTGTTATTATTAATTTTTTTTATGAGAGATCTAGTTATGTCCTTTATATAGTGGGTACATTATTTTGATTAGTAGATGATGTGTATGTATACTTTTATAATGATAATTCTTTTGTAAGTGGATCATGGAGATCCTGCTTATGTATATGATGATGATGTTACAAGTTGATCATTTTTTTTTACATGGAAATGGTCCATGTAAAAACTCTATCAGTTTCACGACTCACTATCACCTCTATCCTCCCTAGGAGGGTGGGTGTGACAAATAATATGTAATTTTTTATTGAAAAATTGTATATTTTAGGAAATATTTATTTGTAAATTTAAACCTAGAAAAAAAGAGTCATCCCCCCCCCCATTTTTTTTCCCTTTTTGATGGCAATCTTATAATAATATTACTTTATCTTGTATATTTATGTCTTTTCACATGTAAGTGAATTAAATGAGAAGAATCATTTATGTATGGACAAAATTTAAAGAGCTCTAATAATTTTGACCTTTTTAGGAATTCCCTTCTCTCTCTTTCCTTTCCTTTTCTTTTTTCATTTATATATGGACAAAATTTAAAGAGCTCTAATCATTTATTAAAGTTTACTAATCTCAGGCTGAGATATATGTGATATTATCCTTTCTATGGTATTCTGGGATATTCTGATGTATTTCAGAATTTTTCGTAATTCTCTGGGTCGGAGTATTTTCAGTGTACTCCGAGATATACTATCTCCAAAACCAATTCGAGTTGGATAATGTTTGAGTCTTTGGAATTCTTTTTACTCTGAATTATACTGACAAGAGGGTGATTCTACTTCAGAATGATATCACTCTGGAAGAATACCATTCCAGAGTAACGCTACTTCAGAATCATACTCAAGGGGTAGTTTTAGTCTGGGGTAGCATCATTATGTGATGGCACTACTTCAGAGTAGTCAGATTTCAAAAGTGAGTCCTAACTCCTCCGATCTGCTAGTACTATTGTACTATGATATGTGTCATTTTCCTAATTGACATTTGCATGTGCACATCAGTTCTACTAAGGAGGCGTGTTGAGAAAGATTCTCGTGTGTTGACACGTGTCCCTGATGACATGCCTTAATCTGAGCACCCACATTAAACATTTAATTAGTCATGATATTTTTAAATTCTTCCTAATTAATCCAAATTTTAATCATAAGTTAACTTTATTAATATTTATATCACTATTTTACCCATATCTATTAAACATACAATTTTTTTTAATAACTAAGTGGATAATTAAAATAAGATCGTGTTTTCGCTTATAATCAACAACTACTTTACTTGGACCACATAAAAAATATATGGAAGAGATTATTATTTCATTGTCCATGCTGAAAAAAATTATAAATTACTATTATTTCAAATAAATAACTTATGCATGGTTTATTAATTTTGTTGGCTATGCGGTCCTGTGATATTGAGAAGAAATGACAGACTCCACAAGCCTTTGGTTACGCAGGAAATGAATTGGAGGCAAATCTTGCTATCTTCATATATATAACGCAATTGTGTGTTTTTTTTTTTAATGATTAGATATTTTTCATAAAGACTGTTTCATTTATTTTCGTAAAAATAATTACTTTTTATTAAGGACAATTACAATTTTTTATGATGACAGGCACATTTTTTTTTTTTTTTTTAGGAATTCCCATTAGACAAATCATATATAACACAATTTTAGAGTTACATCTTTGGATCTTTTAAGCATTTTATTTTTATTTGTATACTCATGCCGGAAGAATCAAATATATGAGAAAATCCAAAGTTGGAAAAAAAGCCATTTTTTAATTTTAATTTTAATTTTAATTTCTTATAATAATAATAATAATAATAATAATAATAATAATAATAGAGATAATGGTTGTGCCAATAGTAGAGAATCTTTTTGTTATTATTAATTTTTTTTTATGAGAGATCTAATTATGTCCTTTATATAGTGGGTACATTATTTTGATTAGTAGATGATGTGTATGTATACTTTTATAATGATAATTCTTTTGTAAGTGGATCATGGAGATCATGCCTATGTATATGATGATGATGATGTTACAAGTTGATCATTTTTTTTACAAATAATCCATGTTACATGAAAAACTCCATCAGTTTCATGACTCACTATCATCTCTATCCTACCTAAGAGGGTGGGTGTGACAAATAATATGTAATTTTTTCTTGAAAAAATTTATATTTTAGGAAATATTTATTTGTAAATTTAAACCTGGAAAAAAAGAGTCTCCCCTTTTTTTTCCCTTTTTGATGGCAATTTTATAATAATATTATTTTATCTTGTATATTTATGTCTTTTTACATGTAAGTGAATTAAATAAGAAGAATCATTTATGTATGGACAAAATTTAAAGAGCTCTAATAATTTTGACTTTTTTAGGAATTCCCTTCTCTCTTTCCTTTCCTTTTCTTTTTTCCTTTTTTTTTTTAACCATGACCTCAAAATATATAATGACCCTATGAACATCAAGTCTAACTTTTCAGGTAACAACACTAATAAACGTACCTTAGCTAGTTTGAATGATTCAAAATTAAACATTTTAATAATTTTTTTATTTTAAATGATCTACTATAATTTTAATACTACTAAATTACTATTCCAAACTGAGGGTTGAGAATGCTGAACCCATATTTATGGAGATTCTCGCTAACTTTATTACATATGATTGTATTTGTTTACATTCTACTCAGCAATTTTATGCTCTTTGTTTGAATCAAAAAGCTACAACAAAAGGTGTTAATGCATGTTTCAGAGACCATAGACTAAGTTTTTGATGACTAATTTTAATTTAAAAATTCAAATCAAAATATCATCACCTGGCCAGCATATTATATGTGTGTCGATACATAATATATGTTACAAAAAATATATATGTATGTAAAAATACATTTACACAATTTTTTTAAAAGATGACTAAAGTTTTATTGGCAAACCAAAGATAGGACCAAACTCAATAACGATCCACTCACAATAAAAGCTAAATACCCAAACTAAATTAAGCAAGCCTTTCACTTTGCCTTATATTCGAATACAAGGAAAGGAATTTGCCATCAGTCTAGAATATAACCTTTAAACTTTTGAGATAAAATATGTCCAGGTGTCACTAAGGTGACTCGAGCCCATGGGAGCCAAAAAGTCACAGAAACATTAATTTCACGTATTGTATATATATGCGTAATAGTAAAATTAAGAATGTAACTCTTCCCAATAATCTTCTAAATACTTAATCCTGCAATGAACGATGGTCAATGAATCCGTGACAATTTCAACATTATGAAAACCTTTTTATTTCAACAAACCTCCAAAAGGCCAAGTAATTAAATATAAATATTATTCCCATATCCCCCATACTTTTCGGCTTCGCAAAAGCATACTTTAATTCAATATAAATATTATTCCAATATCCCAAGCTTCCTCTACGTACTACCTTCAACATTTAACTTTACCCAATACTTTTAGAGAAATTTCATTTGACCACGGACCACTTGCCCACTTTTGAAGACTTAATTCAGAATGATTTCATCAACTTTCCCCCATACTTTTAAATTGTCTATTCCGAGATTTATGACTTTGATGTAAGCAATAGCAGATACATCTCCAATCCTCCAAATGACACACTTAAAAATACACCTTAGATATAATAAAATTAATAAATAATAAATAAATCATTTTTTTTTTGGAAAATATTAGAAGTCTTGACACCAAATTACCCGACACGAGCTTAAACGGAGTATGTAAAATCTCTGATTATCTCAGATTCTTAAAAGAAATATATCTCTAAATTCGAACGCAAAACCTAACAATTAAATTTTAAGCCTTCTGACACCTAACCATTGAAGTAGATACGTGGCATGACAATGCTATTTGCAGGACACATCTAAGTGACAGATAATGCACTCTTATAAAAATCAATTATCCCATCAAATAATAACTTAATTAATCAGATAAAATAATTAAAAAAATACAACACCCGCATGCACATCTATTTGCGCCGAAGCCTTGAGAGCAACATTGTGTATATATGTCTGCTACTGAATTTGGAATATCCAAATAACTTGGGATGAAATGAGTGATGACACAACTTTTGATCCCATCTATGTTACCTACGTATACTAATAACAACTTAATTTTGTGAATTAAAGATATGCATCAGTGTTTTTCTTTTATCATTATTTACAATCATATTTACTTAAATTCTAATTTCTTAGTCAGGTGGACTAAGCGGTCTATCTATAATTTTTTTTAACAAATAACTAATGGTTAAAGGTCTTATTTTTTTAAAAAAATTATTTCAATTCTAATTTAGAATTGAAGGCGATAAAAATGGGTTAGAGAAAAAATGCTAATTACTTTCAATTTGTTGGGTTTGACTTAACACAAGTCCAATAGAATCCTTGGATGAGTTGATTGCTCTTCTCTGGACCTGCATAAATGTAGAGTTTTATTAGGGGTTATCCCTCTCTCTTTATATGTCTGTGGCTTTTTTCTTAATTAAAGTTTTCATATGTGTTTTCAACTTTAATTGCTTTTTGACATTTGTCGATTCTTCCAACCCTCTCTTTTCGGAAAATACATAGGCCTATATATAGGATTTTTAGGTGGAGATGTCCACTACAATAAAATTATGAAGTAGAGACGGGAAAATCCGTCGCTAATCCGTCGCAACATGATAGGTAGCGATGGAATAGAGATGAAATTTTTCCGTCTATATTTTCTTGTCGCAAAAGATATAGCGACGAAATTTTATTCCGTCTCTATTTAGCGACGGAAAATTCCGTTTCTATTTAGAGACGAAATTTCCGTCTCTAATTAGGTCACTAATTATAAACGTAATAAGATACGAATTTTTCTGTTTCTATTCAGAAACGGAAAGTCCGTCTCTAATTGGAGACAAAATCCTTTTCTATTTTCCGTTTCTAATTTCCTACGAAATTTCTTTTTTTTATTTTTATAAAATTGTTATTGCTTAATTTTTTAAGAAATTAATTTTATTTTAAACAACATCATTAATATTAGTAAAATTATAAAATAAACACAACAATAGTAAAATAAAATTTTTATTATATAAACTTTATAATGTTTAAAAAAGTACAACATAAAAAAAAATACATATTAGTTAATTCTTCTTATTTCTCTGCTCACGATATAATGCCTTCATTTTTCGTACAAATCAGTGTTATCGATTTTAAGAACGGTACCAGATTAGTATTATGCATCTTTTTCCGTAATTTCTCCCCTTCAATCAGTTGATATTTTTCCTCTTCCAGGCGATCTTGTAGTTCACATTCAGTTCTCTTTAGCTCCTCCAATTCTGTCCGCATTTCAGGCTTAAAACACAATTTAGAGACGAACTGTGCTTTGAGATTAAGAATCAATCAGTACATTGATCGGTTAAAGAAGAACTGGGAAATATACAAATGTAAGAAAGTAATCAAACAACAACAACAACCTCGTATATTACAAATACAAAAGGAAAGAAATATATACTGAAACAACTATTCATCTGCATACACATTATTACGAACATGGATATATTCTGCGCAAGCATAACGTCTTCAAAAGCTTCAAACTTGAATATACTGATGTTAGATTAAGGAATCCGAAGAGAAATTTCACAAGGATGGATCATCAGGTGTCAATTCTCAGCTGAAATGCAGTGTTATTGTAATCTCAGCTTTGACTTTTCTTCCTTGTTGAGGTATATAAGGTTCACAAATTGCTTATCAGATCAGACCACAACCTGAATTGTAATCTAAACTTTCAGGCAATATAAACTTCATAGAAAAACTATCACAAGGGTTTAGCAGTGGTTGCAGATCTAATGAACAAAACACAATGTAACAAATTGCAGAAGAAAAAAAAAACAATAGCAATATAGTCGATCCACCAATAACTTTTTTTTGGGACTATGCATTAGAGAGAGACAGAGTTTCATTACTCAAAGCTTCCATCTACAAAAACCAAGAAACTTTCTAATATTAATAATTTGATAAAAATTTGTGCTTTCATTATTTAAGAGCAAACAAATGCAGTATTAGAATTTAATAAGCAAATGGAAAACAAAATTATGCTCAGGTAATGTTAAAGACAAATTTATGAAGCCAGCTAACCGGATTTTTTTTAAAAAAAAAGGTTTGCTTCACCTTTACCAATTCAGTGTCTAAACTAAGTAAAACTACTCAGGAAATAAGAATGAATAAATGAAACCGTGCAAGTCAAACATAAGGATGAATTCAACCACACAAATCAGAACATCAGAGTTTCCACAACCTAATACTATTTACATGAATATAACCAATCAAGGCAACACATTTCCTAAACCCTAACTACCAAAATGCATAATAATTAACTCAATTTTGTAAGAGCACAAGTGTTTTCACTCCATGATTAAAACACAATTTCAGGCTTCTATTCAGATTCTTAGAACATATTATGGCAAAGAATATTTCAATTCTCTTCTTGGTGAGTATTTCCATGAAAAATGAATTATTCATCAAAGTTCTTTTGTCAACTTTAACATTTAACAACCAAATTATTTCAGCCCAAAGGAGAAAACAACATAGCTTGACAGTTGAACACTAACCAAGGTATGGCCGCCAGAGAGAAAAACAATATCCTTGTCACTGAGTCCCATTTGACTACCAAAGACAACCCTCAAGTGATCAGAACCTGCAGGAATTAAATGTTAAGAAACCACCCAAGATAGATCATGGATAATTGACACAGCTCATCCTATTTCCAACAAAACAATATAAGATTGTCAAGAATACTAACCCTTGGTGGCATCAGGAAGACGAACTTCATATATATAACACAATTGTGTGTGTGTTTTTTTTTTTAAATGATTAGATATTTTTCATAAAGACAGTTTCATTTATTTTCGTAAAAATAGTTACTTTTTTTAAGGACAATTACAATTTTTTATGATGACAGGCACATTTTTTTTTTTTTTAGGAATTCCCATTAGACAAATCATAACACAATTTGAGAGTTACATCTTTGGATCTTTTAAGCATTTTATTTTTATTTGTATACTCATGCCGGAAGAATCAAATATATGAGAAAATCCAAAGTTGGAAAAAAAAGCCATTTTTTTTAATTTTAATTTTAATTTTGTATGGCAATCGTAGTATAATATAATAATAATAATAATAATAATAATAATAATATAATAATAATAATAATAGAGAGAACGGTTGTGCCAATAGTAGAGAATCTTTTTGTTATTATTAATTTTTTTTTATGAGAGATCTAGTTATGTCCTTTATATAGTGGGTACATATTTTGATTAGTAGATGATGTGTATGTATACTTTTATAATGATAATTCTTTTGTAAGTGGATCATGGAGATCCTGCTTATGTATATGATGATGATGTTACAAGTTGATCATTTTTTTTACATGGAAATAGTCCATGTTACATGATAAACTCTATCAGTTCACGACTCACTATCACCTCTATCCTCCCTAGAAGGGTGGGTGTGACAAATAATATGTAAATTTTCTTGAATTTTTTTTATATTTTAGGAAATATTTATTTGTAAATTTAAACATGGAAAAAAAGAGTCATCCCCCTTCCCTTTTTGATGGCAATCTTATAATAATATTACTTTATCTTGTATATTTATGTCTTTTCACATGTAAGTGAATTAAATGAGAATAATCATTTATGTATGGACAAAATTTAAAGAGCTCTAATAATTTTGACATTTTTAAGAATTCTCTTCTCTCTCTTTCCTTTTCTTTTCTTTTTTCATTTATGTATGGACAAAATTTAAAGAGCTCTAATCATTTATTAAAGTTTACTAATCTCAGGCTGAGATATATGTGATATTATCATTTTCTATGGTATTCTGGGATATTCTGATGTATTTCAAAACTTTTCGGAATTCTCTAGGTCGGAGTATTTTCAGTGTACTCCGAGATAGACTATCTCCAAAACCAATTCGAGTCGGATAATGTTTGAGTCTTTGGAATTCTTTTTACTCTGAATTGTACTCACAAGAGGGTGATTCTACTTCAGAATGATATCACTCTGAAATAATATCATTCCAGAATAACGCTACTTCAGAATCATACTCATGGGGTAGTTTTAGTATGGGGTAGCATCATTATGTGATGGCACTACTCCGGAGTAGTCAGATTTCAAAAGTGAGTCCTAACTCCTCCGATCTGCTAGTACTATTGTACTATGACATGTGTCATTTTCTTAATTGACATTTGCATGTGCACATCAGTTCCACTAATGAGGCGTGTTGAGAAAGATTCTCGTGTGTTGACACGTGTCCCTGATGACATGTCTTAATATGAGCACCCATATCTATTAAACATACATTTTTTTTTTTAATAACTAAGTGGATAATTAAAATAAGATCGTGTTTTCGCTTATAATAATCAACAACTACTTACTTGGGACCACATAAAAACTATATGGAAGAGATTATTATTTCATTGACCATGCTGAAAAAAATTATAAAATACTATTATTTCAAATAAATAACTTATGCATGGTTTATTAATTTTATTGGCTATGCGGTCCTGTGATATTGAGAAGAAATGACAGACTCCACAAGCCTTTGGTTACGCAGGAAATGAATTGGAGGCAATCTTGCTATCTTCATATATATAACACAATTGTGTGTTTTTTTTTTTAAATGATTAGATATTTTTCATTTTTTAAGGACAATTATAATTTTTTATGATGACAGGCACATTTTTTTTTTTTTTTAGGAATTCCCATTAGACAAATCATAACACAATTTTAGAGTTACATCTTTGGATCTTTTTAACATTTTATTTTTATTTGTATACTCATGCGGAAGAATCAAATATATGAGAAAATCCAAAGTTGGAAAAAAAGCCATTTTTTTAATTTTAATTTTAATTTCTTATGGCAATCGTAGTATAATAATAATAACAATAATAATATAGAGAACGATTGTGCCAATAGTAGATAATCTTTTTGTTATTATTAATTTTTTTTTTATGAGAGATCTAGTTATGTCTTTTATATAGTGGGTACATTATTTTGATTAGTAGATGATGTGTATGTATACTTTTATAATGATAATTCTTTTGTAAGTGGATCATGGAGATCCTGCTTATGTATATGATGATGATGTTACAAGTTGATCATTTTTTTTACATGGAAATAGTCCATGTTACATGATAAACTCTATCAGTTTCACGACTCACTATCACCTCTATCCTCCCTAGAAGGGTGGGTGTGACAAATAATATGTAAATTTTCTTGAATTTTTTTTATATTTTAGGAAATATTTATTTGTAAATTTAAACATGGAAAAAAAGAGTCCCCCCCCCCCCCCCCCCCCTTTTTTTCCCCTTTTTGATGGCAATCTTATAATAATATTACTTTATCTTGTATATTTATGTCTTTTCACATGTAAGTGAATTAAATGAGAATAATCATTTATGTATGGACAAAATTTAAAGAGCTCTAATAATTTTGACATTTTTAAGAATTCTCTTCTCTCTCTTTCCTTTTATTTTCATTTTTCATTTATGTATGGACAAAATTTAAAGAGCTCTAATCATTTATTAAAGTTTACTAATCTCAGGCTGAGATATATGTGATATTATCATTTCTATGGTATTCTGGGATATTCTGATGTATTTCGGAACTTTTCGGAATTCTCTAGGTCGGAGTATTTTCAGTGTACTCCGAGATAGACTATCTCCAAAACCAATTCGAGTCGGATAATGTTTGAGTCTTTGGAATTCTTTTTACTCTGAATTGTACTCACAAGAGGGTGATTCTACTTCAGAATGATATCACTCTGAAATAATATCATTCCAGAATAACGCTACTTCAGAATCATACTCAGGGGGTAGTTTTAGTCTGGGGTAGCATCATTATGTGATGGCACTACTCCGGAGTAGTCAGATTTCAAAAGTGAGTCCTAACTCCTCCGATCTGCTAGTACTATTGTACTATGACATGTGTCATTTTCTTAATTGACATTTGCATGTGCACATCAGTTCCACTAATGAGGCGTGTTGAGAAAGATTCTCGTGTGTTGACACGTGTCCCTGATGACATGTCTTAATATGAGCACCCATATCTATTAAACATACATTTTTTTTTTAATAACTAAGTGGATAATTAAAATAAGATCGTGTTTTCGCTTATAATAATCAACAACTACTTACTTGGGACCACATAAAAAATATATGGAAGAGATTATTATTTCATTGACCATGCTGAAAAAAATTATAAAATACTATTATTTCAAATAAATAACTTATGCATGGTTATTAATTTTATTGGCTATGCGGTCCTGTGATATTGAGAAGAAATGACAGACTCCACAAGCCTTTGGTTACGCAGGAAATGAATTGGAGGCAATCTTGCTATCTTCATATATATAACACAATTGTGTGTTTTTTTTTTTTTTAAATGATTAGATATTTTTCATTTTTTAAGGACAATTATAATTTTTTATGATGACAGGCACATTTTTTTTTTTTTTAGGAATTCCATTAGACAAATCATAACACAATTTTAGAGTTACATCTTTGGATCTTTTAAGCATTTTATTTTTATTTGTATACTCATGCCGGAAGAATCAAATATATGAGAAACTCCAAAGTTGGAAAAAAAAAACCATTTTTTAATTTTAATTTTAATTTTTAATGGCAATATAATAGTAGAGAGAACAGTTGTGCCAGAGAATCTTTTTGTTATTATTAATTTTTTTTATGAGAGATCTAGTTATGTCCTTTATATAGTGGGTACATTATTTTGATTAGTAGATGATGTGTATGTATACTTTTATAATGATAATTCTTTTGTAAGTGGATCATGGAGATCCTGCATATGTATATGATGATGATGATGTTATAAGTTGATCTTTTTTTTTTACAAATAATCCATGTTACATGAAAAACTCCATCAGTTTCACGACTCACTATCATCTCTATCCCACCTAAGAGGGTGGATGTGACAAATAATATGTAATTTTTCTTGAAATTTTTTATATTTTAGGAAATATTTATTTGTAAATTTAAACTTTTCCCACTCCCCCTTTTTTTTTTAAAAAAAAAAAACTCTTTTTTTTATGGCAATCTTATCATAATATTACTTTATCTTGTATATTTATGTCTTTTTACATGTAAGTGAATTAAATGAGAAGAATCATTTATGTATGGACAAAATTTAAAGAGCTCTAATAATTTTGTCCTTTTTAGGAATCCCCTTCTCTCTCTTTCATTTTCTTTTCTTTTTTCCTTTTTTTTTTTTTACCATGGCCTCAAAATATAAAATGAAAATGACCCTATGAACATCAAGTCTAACTTTTTAAGTAACAAGACTAATTTACCAAAAGGTACCTTAGCTAATTTGAATGATTCAAAATTAAACATTTTAATATATATATATATATATATTTTTTTAAATGATCTATAATTTTAATACTACTAAATTACTATTCCAAATTGAGAATGCTGAACCCATCTTTCTGGAGATTCTCGCTAACTTTATTATTTACAACAAAAGGTGTTAATGCATGTTTCAGAAATTAAAGTACCCCATAGAAATATGCCTGGATTCAACATTTTTATTTTTTATTTTTACATTTTTCACCATTTATGTTACGAGTCATAATTACGAAGCTAGAGATTCCAATATTATCTTATCAGTCAGGAATCTGACGCCTGTTAAGAGCATCTTCAAATCGACAGCAAGAATCAACTCTCATTTCCGTGCTGGTATCATTTTCCGGAGCAGGATAATAATCTTCTCTCAATTGCACATCCCTTAGATTTGGTATATTCAGTAAAAACATCATGAAATGTTCATTAGCCGTCCCATGAATGAAAAGTTTCCTGAGACTTCGACATTGTGCAAGCAATCCTGCAGCTGGCAGAGAAAGGCTTCTCAGATTGACATCCATGTCTTGTGGAGGCCAATAATTGAGCTCCTTGAGATTCAAATTCGCAATTCCATTCAAGTAAAAACGCTCCCACATGCTCAAATCTCCATACCCCATAGGTGCAGTCAGTGCAAATCCTATGGCACCACTACAATCAAAATGCATCTTTGAAAGTCGAGGATAGTTTGCTAAGGTATTTAGTCCAAATTCTGCCATGGAACAAAGTTTTTCTTTATACCTGCAATCGCCAACAACTGCTATTTTTATTTCTTCAAGCATAGGACAATTCTCTAGCCCTGCTAACCGTATTGGATTCAGCAGCTCACCAACAGCAATCCATAGAGACAGATATTTCAGCTTAGTCCAAGTACCTCTAGAAGAGAAACCATTACCGTTTCCGTTTCCGTTGTTGCGCTTGGTTTTCTTTTTCAAGCTTTCTTCTTCCCACATCATAATTTTCTTTTCTGTTTGAAAATCCTTGAATCCACTAGCTTCTCTTGAACTGCTACTTTCTCCTTGATCTGATGAATATTGCTTAACACTTTCCCACACACAATCTATATGCAGCCGTTGTATCCGATCTCGAATTGGGTCCAAAGCTTGCAGTGAACCCACAGTATTAAGATTTTTGCAAGAGGAAATTCTGACATCAACCAAAGTTCTCCGAAGAACACGAACAAATTTCCTCATCCCCATTTCTGTGATCCTCTTGCAACCTTGAACCTCAAATTTTTTGAGGTTTGAACAGCCAAGAGAAATAGAAATCAAGCCAGAATCAGTTAAATCAGCAGAGTTTTTTATGGACAAGGATTCAATCCCTTTGCAGAGGGCAACCCCATCTGGCCTGGAATCAAGAAACCCTCTGCAAATTCCATGGAAATGCCCCAGCTTCAAAGACTTTAGCCGCGGGCATTTGGAATTAAGCAACTCTAGTGCTGGCCAAGTATCTCTAACATTGTTACAGACATCGAGAACCAAATCTTCAAGCAGTGGAAGACTTTCAAAAAAGTCTCCGAGTGCAGTAGGACTGATCCTGGCTTCTTCAGACGCGTAACCTTCATCATTAGGATCAGCCCTGGAATTAGACATGGATGTAGAATCAGCAAGGTGAAGAAGGGAAAGACGAGGACAATTTGAAGCAATAGACAGCAAAGTTTCATCCCCAACAAAGCCAATGAATCTATGATCAAATACACATTTTGCAAGTAACTGGCGGAGATTTGGACAAGCAGCAGTGATGGCTAAAAGCTCATGAGATTTATAACCCTCAGTGGAAGAATGAGTGATGAGGTTAAGATGTGAAAGAGAAGAAGCAATATTAGGGTATGATTCAAGAGCTGCTGGTAAATCTTCAGTCCAGCAGTAGAAATGAGAGAGATCAAGTGAAGAAAGTGAAGTACAATGCTCAAATAATGCAAAAAATTCATAACCTAGAGGAGCATTGAAACGCTGGTGCCAGCGGACAAGCTTAACATGGCTTAAATTAGGCCACTGGGGGGCAAGAAAGTGAACAGTTAAAGGGTTTCTTGCATAAATTGTTAAAGAAATAACTGAAGGAAAGGCAAGGCCGAGGAGTTTAGAAAGAAGAGGTGGGTTTGCTGAGGAATCCAAAAGTGGGTGTCCCCAAGGGGAGAGAAATGAAAGATCAAGATTGGTGATTGCTTTAAAGCAATGAGGAACCAGATAAAGATCCCGGATATTGCCACGGAGAGTGAGGGATGTGCGCGTTGCGCGCTCTAGTTTGCACCATTTAAGGCACACGAGAGACATGGCGTTTCGTGTAGCAGTATCAGTAACTAAAGAGAATATATTTGAGATTATGGATTCTGTTATATCATGGAAATGAACTTGGCTTAGAGTTCCAGCCATTTTGGTATTTGCTGTATGCCCTAATAATGAAACGTAGAGCATTCAACAAGGAGATATATTGGTGATAATATCTTAAATATGTAAACCTGAAACATAAGCTATTTATATAGAAGGTGGCGAGGAATGAAATTGAAGATAAAGATTCAAAAATGGAAACTGGTGGCATATGTACATGTGAGGAAAGAATAAAGATTAGTAAATATATTTTGTGGTGTATACAGGAAGACATAAAATCAACGGATAAACTAAAACTTAGAGATAGAAGGGATGATGATGTAACTGTGTATATGTTACAGTGTGTGAGGATGAAGATGAAGATTCAAGAAAAGATCAGACTGGTGGTTTATGAGGAGAGAGAGAGTGAAAGAAAGAATCTAAAGGCAAGGTGTCAAAATGAAGATAAAGATACGATAGTGGAAACTGGTGGTTTCAAGAGAGGAGAAATTCTCATGCATATGAGATGGATCCCTAAGAATGAAGATAAAGATACACTTGGTAGCTCAAGTCTTGAGAGAGAGCGAGTGAAGTGGGGCGAAACCACGAGGTTATATGAGGGGAGATCAGGAATATTTCGACTATTTACTTAATATTAATTATTTATTATGAAAAAAAAATTGAAGGGTCGGCTAACCCCGAGCCTAAGAGGCTTCGCCAGCCTGAAGTGGGAACTGGTGGCTTTGAAGAGGAGAGAAAAAAAGGTTCTATATATGTTGCAAGGGACTCTGAGGTTGAAGATAAAGATACAGCGAACGTAAGATTATATACTGAAACTGGTGGCTTTAGAGAATTATTGAATAGTGTAGGAGATAAAGATACAGTGGCTAGGTATATATCATGAGAGCCACTACTGATTGGTGGGCTGCCATGCACCACTTACCTCGAGGGTGGTCTTGAAAAGAGGAATTATTATTCCTCTTTTTCTTTTTGACATTTTCTAGATATTTCAACTTCACTTTTTTCTTTTATGAAAATATATTTTTGCCTGCAATTGATAATATCTTACTTGGTTTGCATCATGCCAGTAATCTTATCAGCCATGCTTGCTTAAAAATTTAGAGTATATATATCATCAATAATATTTTAAGTGAAGATATGCATCTTTTTAAATGAAGATTTAATTTTGCTTCATGCGATATTTGATAGGGTTAAACCATGCATGGTGTATAGTTGTTAAATAAAAATATATATATGTTTACCATATATCTATCCACTCTTATTTGAGTCAAAATGATTTCATTTTAAAATAATCATAGTATCTCAATCTTGAACACGATCCTACGTCTTATTATAGGTATCAATAATATTACCATTGAAACAAATTCGAGGGAGGTTAATTTGTTTGAATTTAAAACGAGAAACAATTGACAATAAATTTAAAAAATAAAAAGGGAAAAAATGCTCTTTTCAATTCAAATTTTCACGTTATTAAAAATTTCAACTTCTCTTTTTTCTTTTTTCATATATTTCCCTTGGTTTGCATCATGCCACTAGTCTTATAAACCACGCTTACCCTAAAAATTTAGGATATATTAGTCATTAATAATCTTTTTTTTTTTTTTTTTTTTGTGGAAATAGAATTCTTATTAGATTAAGAAAGACCTCCAAGAAAACAAGATAATCAAATGTGGTTTCTTCCTCCCAAAAACAATGATTAGAAATGCGAACATCAAATTTAGCTGAACATCAAATTTAACTAAAGAATATGCTGTTACAATAAAATTCATCGAGATGTGGCAAATCTTGAAATCTTACTTTGAATGTAATAGATGTTGAATCTCATCAATAATTAAAAACAACTCAGTACAAATACTTTATTGTTTGAGACTCAATTGAGTAACACGCAGCGAATCAGACTTTATAAAAAAAGGAGACCAGTCTCCAATATAAACCGAATATCAAAAACACAAGGTCCATGTTTCGACAATGTCATTGTCACCAAAAAAAAATCAAATACAAGACACCATAATTAACTCATGATTTGGACTACAATCCCAAAACCAACAACCTTAAGCTTGTACTACCCAATACTCGGCGAAGCACAATTCCCCTATACCCATACACTCCCAATAACCTTTGCACATCAACAACACAAAAAACTTTAAGCCTGGATGGATATTTTGCATCTTTTTAAATGTAGACTTTATTTAGCTTTATGCAACATTCTTATAGTGTTAAAGCATGGTGTATAGTTTGTTAAACAAAATATACATATTATAAAATGTGATCGCTACTACTTTGGATGGGAGATAACTTTGTTTTAAAATTTTAAAAAAAAAATAGCAATTAATAAGTGTATATACTTCTTTTAGGGGATTATATTACCATCTATCCGCACTTATTTGACACAAAATGAGTTTATTTTAAAATAGTAATAATAGTATCTAAATCTTAAACATACTCTTAAGAGTTGTTATAGATACCAACAAAAACAAACGGAAACATATCTCAAAGTGATAGCTTGATAAGATAAAGGATTGTTATTTTAACAGAAATTCTCAACAATAAAATGCTTCCAATATAATCATCACAAAATTAAAATTTATTTCTAATATTTGTATAAAAAGATGATATCTTGATAGAACGTGTAATAACTATAAATAAAGTAATCTCAAGTGGTTGTCCCAATGATAAAGGTCTTGAGCTTCATTGATTTGCTTTTCAAGCTTCGAATCTCACTAAATGCATTTCTTTGAGGTCACGTCAATAAATATTAATAAAAAAATATTAATTAACTATTCATATGTAATAATGTACATGTGGTACCAAATTCTTAAAAACTCAGGGGAGGTTAAGATCATGAGAGATAATGACCCCTCTTCTTAGTTTTTATTTATTTAAAGATTGTTTTCGTATATTATCACGTTGTATGGTTAGCATTAATTTTTTTTTTTTTTTATTCGCTTCTAATCATATTTATGTATTTGAAATTATTTGTCTTAGAATTGTGACATTATAGTTAATATTGTTTTCTATCAACACTCAAGGGATGCGATTTGGTGGTAATGAATTTGAGATTTGGTTGTCAGGTCCTGGATTCGAATCTAGATTGTGCATTTTTTTATAAAAGTTTGGAGTAACCGTAGGTTATATTTACTTAACTTAAACTCGAATCGGGTGGTTTAGCGATGTTTCCAAAAAAAAAAAAATTTATTTTGCTATCAAGATTTCCGGAAAATTTTAATTAGGTTAAAAAACTTTTGGTTAATTAAACTTATAAAGTGGAATGTGTGGCATATAAATTTTTACACCAACTCTTAATATGGTGCATGCTTCCCCACGTACTGAATATAACTTTAAAGTTAAAAAAAAAAGGATAAAATTAGTTCATTATAGAAGAAACTATAACAAAGGTTACATACTACCAAGCACGATGAAGTAAGGAAATATGAAAATAATAAATTGTTTAAAACGTTTTCGCATTTCATAGCTAGCCAAAAATAAATAAATAAAATAATGTAAAAATCTAAGGCGGTTTGTGGCTTCAAATTATCCAAAAAAATGAATGAACGCCATGAATCTTGAGAAACTCTCTGAACGCTTTGTTGTTGTCAAAATCTAATAAAAAGGTGAGTGGGGGGGACCCTACCTATCTAACCTTTTTTTTGTTGGCTCATGAATTTTTTATCCGATAATTTTTGGTGCTTTAATATATTCTCTTCTCTTTTATTTGGATCATATACTAAATAGAAAATGGAGAAGAATAAAAACTTGTGCAGCTTCTTGTGTGGTCACTACATTTCAGAATTGGATTAGGGCAAAATGACGAGTAAATCTTTGGTGCAACAGTGGTATGGATGACGTGGTACCACCAACCAATTAAAAAATAACATGTTTAATTTTCTTCCTATTTTTTAGTTGTTTTTTGACTTTTTAGCACGCGTGGCAAATGATGATTGGCTTGTTGCATGGATGACGTGGTACCACTGTTGCACCAAAGATTTTCTCCAAAATGACGGTGATCCCATTTCCTTTCCTCCCTTTTTATTCTAATTAAGTTAAGGTGATGGCAAAATCAAATTTATTTATTTTTATCCCTCAACTTCCTTCAAGATTTCAATTCAGGTGACAAAAGTTCAATAATTTTGAAATAACGCTTGCCATTACAGTAATCACAGTCTCAAACGAAAAGTTAAATGCTAATTACTTACCAATACATAAAATGAAGCAAAAGCCAAAGATTATCTCTTACAAAATAGTTCAGTTAAGTCCTACTGCCAAGGGATTCGGGTCCATATAACATCACGTTTGTGCTTCCACATCTTTATATTGCATCATTCGCAAAGTAAAATTTTCTATAAATATTTAATCGGTAAATTAATAATTTATCAATTTAAATAATGATTTTTTGATTCAGCGAATATAATTTTAATTATATAAAAAAAAATCAATATATGTATACCATTAATACAATTTATCATATTTCGTGAATTAATTTAAAAAGAAAATTCATTGTATATATTTATGAAAATCTTGTTGAGGATGAAGCTTGTGATGATTCAATATATTTGGAACCAATCACGTGAATCGAAGTACTCATAACGGCAACAACTCTTCACAATTTTTTGTTGATGTTCGAAAAAACGACACCAGAGCTTTCAAATGCAATGAGAAAAATTAGAGATGAAATTCACCTAAATTTAAATTTCAAGAAAAAAATAAATAATAATAAATTTATATTTTACTAAATTATCATAGTTATGTTTATAATTTTAGAAAAAAATTAATTTATGATATTGACTGGACGATAGATTTATATAATGGTATTCTTAAAAATCATTATTTTATTAATTTATCAAAATTACTAATTTTGTAAATTGACCCAAATTGGGATAAGAAAAGATTATTAATTTATCAAGTATTAATTTATGGATGTTTAATTGTATATTCACTATAAATTTGTAAAGAGAATCGTTTTGTTGATAGGATAGAGGTAAAGCCTTTGGAATAATTGTCTGTGCAATTAAGTCGCAGAATCCCAAGACATCGAAAATGATTGTTAAGTATCTGTAGGGCTTATAACTTTGTTTCTATGTTACGATTTAGAGTATTTGTAACTTTAAGAATGATATAAAGTTAATTCGGTAAAATAATATTTTGTTATTAAACTTATGATAAAATAATTTTTTATTATTAAAATTATATAAAATTTAATATTTTATTATTTTTTTCATTAGTCGATCGTTAATTGACCTTTTGATGTTGAAATATAGTAGTCAAAAAAATAATCGAACATTATTTTATTATAAATTTAATAATAAAATATAATATTTTAAATTTTACAATAATTTATAAATATATAGAGAGAGAGCACTCTCAGTCTCCCATAACAAATTAAAAGAGGGTGTGTTTGCATCTTTCAAATTATTTTGTAATAATTTTGGCATTGTTGATAGCATTTGTTGTTTATCTTCAAAGTTGTGGGCATCCATCCGCACAAAGTAATGCAATGGATACCTGAATCAACGAAGCTAAGTCCGAACATAGTACAGACTACACAGGCACAGTAGATGATTCTGAGTACGAACCCTACCTTCCTTAATGCTATGAATTTTCTGAGAAGAATTCATGAAAAAAATAATAATATGAATTTGCTCTTCGAAGTTACTGGGAGGCCAGAGGAAAGATAGAGCACAGCCTTTGAACTTCGCTATTAGATATCTACAGGGGGAAAGTCGGGAGACAATCAACTGCTACTAAATAATTAATATAAATTATCTCATGAATTAATAAAGTAAACCTTTCAAAATTACAAAAACCCCCCTCAAGGGCTTCACCTCTGTTATTTGTGTCTTCATTCCAGATAATAATTAACAAAAATGATACACTCACACACACTTTTACTTAAAATTTTACAACTATAGTTACAGTGATCTACAGTATATCACTGTAGCTACAGTGAGAGCGTTTGTAGAATTTTAAGTAAGAGTGTGTGTGAGTGTATCATTACTCAATAATTAATAATTATCACAATCAATGTCCCTATACGCGCCACTCCATAAAATCTCTTTCAAGTCATCTTTCATAAACATCGTTGAGGGAGAGATTAATGGTGTGTTTACCTTATGAATTATGAAATGAGAATTATTTTTATTAAGATTATTTATTTTCTAAACTTAAATAAAAATGAGAATGGAATAAGGTCCACACATTTGTGAATGGGGAATATGAATCATATTCTCATTATTGATCAGAAATTACAATATAGCCCATAAGATAATTAATTAATATTAATTTATAAATAATAAATAAAATATATTAATAATTAATCAATAATTAATAATAAAAGAATAAATTAATAATTAATTAATAAAGTAATTTTAATTAATAATTAATTTATAAATAATAATAAAATAATAAAATAATATTTAATATTTTAATAAAATAATAATTTAATAAAAGATATTTTAATATTTAGTAATTTCATAAGAATATTTTAATATTTAGTAATTTCATACATTAATAATTAATTAATACTTAAATAATTAATAATAAATAAAGTTAATCAATAATTAATAATAAAATTATATTTAATAATTTAATAAAAGGTTAATTTAATATTTAGTAATTTAATACATTAAAAATTAATAAAAAAAATAAATTAATATATAATTATAACTAAATGTATTTTTGTAATTTTTTAACAATTCATTCTGATTACTAGACAAAGTAAACACATTAATAGTAATATTACATCATTCTGATTCCTACAGAAGTAAACAACTTATTTCGATTTCGATTCCATCTTGCACATTATGGATGAGATGAACAGTACGGTATCCTGCATTAATAGACGGAAAATGATACACTCACTAACAATCTCACAAATAAATTTACAAACCTTCTCACTGTAGCTACAGTGATTCAATGTAGATCACTGTAGCTACAGTGAGGGATTTGTAAATTTGTTTATGAGATTGTTAGTGAGTGTATCACCACTCTTAATAGACAAGCTAAGCTACTGATCATTTCTAGGAGTAAGAAGAGTAATAGACATGAATCAATTTGATTAAGCTAAATACGTAAAGAGAGACAATAGCTCCTAACCTATCAGAAACTACAATGACAAACTAGACATAAATATAAAAAAAAAATCATACAGCTGGTATTAAACAGTCAACAGCTCTCCTCCCTAATCCTCAGAAGATTTCTCTGTTACACATTTCAGGTTTTGTTACCCACTGCCAACTACCTCTTCTAATTGAAGATATCACCGTCCATCCATGCAAAAACTAGTAGGGTTGGCCTTCAAACGCTCACATGCAATAGACCCTGGTAGTCTGGAACACATTCACTATTCAATAACTTAAAAACTGCATCAAAACACTTTACAAAATCAACCTAACCTAACCCCAGCACTAGTGAGGGCTTAACTTCTAACCTTAGTTCACTCAGACAAGCCCTTCAAAATCCATGTGAATAAACAAATTTTCAAACTTATAGTACCTCTAATTCCACATATAAGCGGTACATTCTATTTAACGAAACTGGTAATTTGCAAGATAATGGTATTCCGGTCTACACTAACTAGATCAAGTCATTAAGTTCCTTAAAAGAAACCAACTTGCAAGATACACCCACCTCAACCTTTCATTACCTTAAAGAGACTCGTTAGCTTGACTTAAACCCATTCAACTAGCAAGTTGGTATAAACTTAAGCAACTATAATGCTCCCATGCCATAGCCCCTGGTAGGCTGGAACAAATTCACTCTTCAACACTTTACAAAATCAACTAATCTAAACCCAACACTTGTGAGGGCATAGACTCTCAACTTCTAACCTTTGGTCACTTGACAAGCCCTAAACCATAGAATATTGGTTGTAAAAGCTTCCCTCAACTAAAATGATTTAAACAGGCAAAAGAACCAATGACAGCTAGTCAACAATCCTTGGACTCTCCTATTAACATTATGTTAAGAGGTCACAAGACCAAAGCAAACAATAGAAATTCAGGCAGAACGCAACATCAATATCACTCACCACACACAAATGACAAGTTTCTTTCGCCTAGTATAAAAGCAATTACAACAACTTCCATGGTTTCAACAGCCATAAAAATGATAGACCTATAGCTCATTAGGAAAGCAAAGTGGTCAGTACAGAAAGATATACTCCAACTACAGCCTAAATAGATATATAAACCTCCTTCTAATTTCACTAATTTGTGCCTCTCAAGTAGCACTTAAAATCTCACAACATGCATCCCAAACCAAGTCCTAACATGCCAAGTCACTTCATTTCCTACAAAAAAATACAATTAGCAGACAAGAAAACAAAATCAAAATCCATGTGAATACACAAGTTTTCAAACTTATAGTACCTCTAATTCCACATAGAAGTGGTACAATCTATTAAACGAAACTGGTAATTTGCAAGATAATAGTATTCAGGTCTACACCAACTGGATCGAGTCACTGAGTTCTCTTAAAAGAAACTAACTTGCAAGATACATCCATCTCAACCTTTCATTACCTTAAAGAGACCTGTTAGCCTGACTTAAACCCATTCAATAAAATGGTGGTCATGTCTACACT